>OVBL01000820.1:0-306091 GCA_900406555.1 Pseudoturritis turrita
CACAATATCTGCCTTAAGGCTACCACAATTGACACACTATATCTGCCTTAAGGCTACACAGTTAGCAGAGGTTAAGCAGAGTCTGTCCAGCCTTAGCCTTAAAGCTACACAATCGACACACTATATCTGCCTTAGGGTTATAGAATTAGCAGAGTTTAAGCAGAGTCTGTCCAGCTTTAGCTTTAAGGCTACACAATTCACACACTATATCTGCCTTAAGGCTACATAATTAGCAGAGTTTAAGCAGAGTATGTCCAGCCTTAGCCTTAAGGCTACACAATTCACGAAGACTCTGCCAAGCGTAAGGGTATTTTAGACATTTTCAAAAAAAGTGTACTAGTTCTACAATTTTCCCTACGAAGGTATCCCGCTTGACATTAAAGTTAGAAAACGCACCATATCAGCAACTATCCCTAGTTTTATTAATGGTAGTTATATATAAATTTGGTTAAACCGATTTTGAATAACTACATTCTGAATATAATCTACATGTTATAGACGATGTCAAGGTTATTGATGGAGGAGGGATTTCACGTTACTTTTTTGATCCAAAGATTAGAGAAGTTGACGAATTGAAGATGCAGTAAGAATGCTTTACTTTATCTTTTCGTTTATATATATTCAAATTTTCAATATCCAATACAAGAAATCGTATCATTTATCATGATCAGAAACATCTACAATGGTAAATCAGTTGCTGGGAATAATTATTCTCCTTAGATTACAACATCAAGTATTATCGAATTCATGATGATTAGTAGTGATGTTGTATTTAATAAGTTATGTATTTGTTTGTTATTTTATCCACAACTTCCTGAACAATTCTTTAATTTTCGTATCTTTAAGTCGAACTTATGAAATATGTTTATGTTTCAACGATAATTTGCTTCGTGTTAATTGCTTTTATTTGATGTTCATAGATGGTTTCATGATATAAATCTCGGATAAGAATGTTTCACCATATTACGACAAAGTTAACGTATATTAAATATATAAATAATCCACTCTTGTATTTAAGATATGAGTCCAGTTTTAAATTTAGGAAGTGTGTCTACTCTTGTAAGTATCTTAAAATCTGTCCGTTTTCTACCTATACCCTGCCCCAAATCTGCCCATACGCTTCAGGTACTTTGTTTGTACTCTGCTGAAAAATCTGCCCGTGCGAAGCAGAGTACTATCAAGTCATTAATACAAATTAAAGTAGCGTAATTATTAAGGCTACCAAATTAATTTTACATCAAAAAATAGAAATAGAGTCAGCAAAATGGGGCCCAGCACAGTCTTTTACGAAAGTCGGACATTTTTACTTTTAACACGTTTTTCTGTTTTTAATCTATTTTAGTCCATTTGAGGAGTGGAATCAGATTGATCTCATCATAAACATAGAAAACAAGCATTCAAAACACGTTTGCTATTTTTAGGGTTTTTCTTCTTTATATAGGAGCTGATTTTTATAGGACTTGATTTTTTTTTTAATTCTTACTAAATGAAAATCATCCCACATATAATTGTCACCATAAAATAATATAATTGTCATCATACAAACAGATACAAAGAAAAAATCGAATGTATAAGTTTGACACAGTCTTGTAGAAACACATAAAGGATAGCAAAGACTGTGGTTGACTACACACATAATAGATCATTTCTTTGCCTCCACCACCTTACTTTGATCCCATGGCATAATTCTCCGTCCAGTTTCGCGCAGTTGACTCGAACCTGGATTTGTCAATCTTGTAAATATGGGCAATCTCTGGCACGAAATGATCATCTAGGACTGGGTCAGTCATCAGCGCGCAAATTGACATCAAAACATAATTCCATAACAATAATCTATCGTATTAACACACATATTTGGCTGAAGTATTTTTCTTTTCGACAATAACTTTGTTAAATATAAAAAAATTCTAAACCTGTGACATGGTTGAAGCAGGAGACCAATTTTCTCTCAAGAGATATCATAGTCAATCGCTCCATTTGCGTTGATGTTTGGGTGGTAAATTTTTGTTTTGAAAACCACATGCATGCAAAGAAAAAGAGAATACCCATGGTCACAAACTTGGAGAGAGACGAAGAAGATGAATTGTGTCTTTGATAAACAAATAGATGTAGAGACAAAGAGACACGACTTTCTTTTATATATTGAACACGAAGCGTTGCTGTTTTTGATAAATTCTAGGATTTTGGCAGACTATTAATGTGTTTTCAACTATTGCAATAAATACATGTTCGTTGCTTTTTTTACCCTTTCCCAAATTACTGTTTTGGGCTGTATACTTTTTATTTACGAGACACGACTTTCTATTTGATAACCAAATTAATGCATTCTCAATTGCTGCAATAAGTACGTTCATTGTGTTTTGTACTACTTCAAGCAGATAATGGTTATTTCTACAGAGTTCAAGCAGAGAATATGCAGAAGTAAATAGGAGAGAGATAGAGAGAGAGAGGAGGCGCATTCTCTGCACATACTCTACTAGATATTTGCTTGTGCGCCTTCTCTGCCAGTTTATCATTACGAAGAGACACGACTTTCTCTTTGATAACCAAATTAATGTGTTTTCAAAGAGAGACGACTTTCTAGATTTGGCTAAGCGCGTTCTGAGTAAATTGAGTTGTCTTTTCGAAGGCAGAGTATCTTATCTTATGATGGTTGAGCAAGGGCACAGTAAATGAAGTGTCATTGATCTCATGTCGAGCCATTCAATGAGGCGCGCTCTCTGCACATACTCTACTAGATGTGTTTTCAAAGAGACACGACTTTATAGATATGGTTAAACGGTGACAGAGTAAATTGAGTTGTCTTTTCCAAGAAAAGTTAAAGGAAATTCAAGCCCTTTCATTTCATCTTTTATCTATAAAAATAGTAGCTCATTGTTTACAAACATAGTGCCCTTTATTTGTTCATTATTTTTAAAATCCAAATATTGCCTTCATCTTAGGTTAACATGCAAATACCGGAGCTGCCTTCGGATATTATCTCTATCATTGCACAAAAACTTGGCCGGCTCATCTTTTGGAGACTCGGACACATCCTCCGAATAGGGCGGATCGGTAGAGATGTAATGTACAGTCATGAAGTCCTATAGGAACTTAGTATCGACGATAGATGCGAGGACACAGATAACATTCTCATACATGGAGTGAATCACAGCATCCTGTAAGATGCTTAGATGCCGGAAACCCAACAACTATTTGTGATGAGGCTACAAGACTCATGACTACACAACAAGACATCAGCGCATCCATCAAGCTTTTGGAACGGTTTTTCCCTTTGAGTGTCAAGGCAACTTATCTCTGTGGAATGATGTGTGTATGTTTTGGACGTACGAAAAAGGCTGTACAACTTCTCAAATTATTTGTCGACGTACACGCTGAAGGTGATTTTGATAAACTCACCAAGCTTGGGGAAGGGGTTCTGGACACATTTGTTGCTTTCTATCTACCCATGAACCATTCTTTTGCATCAACGTGGCAATACCCAGACTGTCAAGATTTGCCTTTTCCAAATTGTGCCATTGAGCACGAATATCAACATGGATGTGAAAACTACCTCTTGTATTGGCACGCAAGGCATCTTTGTTACATTACATAGGCAAGAGGCATGACTTATTCCTGTTTTTCAAAAATGTAGAGTGCTAATGAAAATAATGAAAAGAAGATCCAATTTAAGGTGTTATTTTATTTGTTTATGTATTTAGAAATCCTTGAAAAGTTATGATTCCGTAATTCAAGATGTGGATTTTAATTGATATTTATAAATCTATTCTAGAATAACATGTTTTACCCTCGAATTTGAGCATTTATATTTTTTACATGGAAATACAAGCAAACATCTATAGAAGAGTACAAAAACAGCAGAAGGGGCAATTCATGCAGAGTTGAAGTAGAGAAGTCGCAGAGATAAAGCAGTGATCACAGGCAGATTGAGGCAGACTAATGGCAGCAGACGCATACTTTGCGATACTGGACCCAGACTCGCAAACAGGCTGACTATTTTATAATACTTATGGCAGACTTAAGACTAACATAAAACAACGGCGCACCAAAACATAAGGACAAGTTAAATTTCACATAAGCAGAGACTACGCAAATTAAAAAAAGTTATAAACCAAGATTTGTTTAAATAAACTCTAAACCGGAGATTTATCTATCTTGGCATAGTTATAGCAGAGTGAAGCCAGAGTTACAAATCAATCACAAATCAAGAAAATGAGCATGTTTTTCGATTATGTCCTACTTTATGGCATTTTGAGCACATGTGCTGTCTTTTTGGACTACTCTGGAAAAGACTCTTTTTCATCTTTGGGAGTGGAGTACTCTGCGAAAGTTTAGCTTTCTTATTTGGTGTTTGAGTAGTTGGAGAATTACGAGATCGTTTCCTTGTCACCTTTGGGGATGGAGTAGTGGGTGAAATATTATCTCTGAATGAGTACTCTGCTTCGTTTTCTTCTTTGTGGATGGAGTCCTCTGCTTCATTTTCTTCGTTGTGGATTGAGTCCTCTGCTTTATTTTCTTCTTTGTGGATGGAGTACTATGTGAAGATTCTGTTTTCTTCCTCTTCCACTGATTACGCTTGAACCGCTTAGCCTTTTCAATAGCAGAAAGGTATCTCTTTGCCTCCGGTCTACTGGAAGGTACTTCTATGACTAATGGCAAACATTGTTCACTAATTACGTGTGGTGGTAAAATCAAATCTTCACCTACAGGGTTTATAGCTTCTGAGTACGTTGAATACAAGTAGCCTTTTGTGAAATGATCATCCACCAAGGTAGCTTCATCAATTTTCTGACTTATTGCTGCTTTAATCGCGTGCTCGCGGGGAATATTCTCGACATCATATTGTCTACAAGCACGTCTCTGCAGTCATAAAAAAAGGAATCAAACTCAGAGCAGATAAACATGGCAAACATTTCCAAAGACTGTCAGACTTTCTGCTAAATTAAAGTTTGGTAGAGATAAATAGCAGAAAAAACTTGCATACCTCATGTAGATCAACCACACAATCATAATCTCCACTTGCAACATGGTAACGGTTTGAATCAATATGTTGAACATTTAAAATTTCCATGCTACCGTGTCTTTCATACAGTAAGTCGTCAAATTTTGGGGGGGGGGGGAGAATTGTTTTTAATGAGGCAGCTTTGTCTTGTCTTTCCACAAACCACCTTGATAACAACTTTCCAATACCCTCCACGAAATATTTAACTAGAAATGATCTATATTCCTTAAGTGCGGCATTAATGGATTCTGCAATGTTGCTCGTCATTACACCAAATATATCTTCTGGAAAATGTGCACAAGCCCATAATCGAAATTTTGCCTCTTCTACGTAAACAGCTAATTCACTGTTCTAACGACGAATCACAGCAAACAATGTTTAAAAATCTATCACTCGATATGCATATGCAGCACGATATACCAAACTGAGCATTGCGTTCTTTTTGAACTTTAAGATAATGTTATTTTTGAGGTGCTAGTAACATACTCCCCTATTAGCTACGGAGAAAACCTTCTCAATGGCTTTGGCGATTGATAGATGACGGTCAGAAATAATAGCCAAATTTTTATCATCAAGTATCACACCACGCAACTGAGTAAAAAATCATTCCCATGAAGCATCATTCTCTGAGTCTACAATCCCAAAAGCTATAGGAAATATGCTCGAATATGCATCTTGACCTGCATCTACTAGCATAACACCTCTGAACTTCCCAGTTAGATGTAATCCATTTACCACAACAGCCCTCCTCAAGAACTCAAATCCTTTGATGCAAGCACCAAAAGCAATGAACAAATACTTAAACCTTTGTTGATCATCACGTTCAAGCTTTTTAATCGTACCTGGATTGGCTTGATTTATTTTGTATAGATAGGAAGGTAAGTCCTGGTAACCCTTCTCAGAAGTGCCTCTGACCAGCTCTATGCGCCTTTGTATAGTCTATGTCAAAACAATGTAGTGACTTAATACAGTTCATTACATGCTTAGGCGTGTCATCGAATATATCGCTTTATGCGCCTTTGTATAGTCTATGTCAAAATAATGTAGTGACTTAATACAGTTCATTACATGCTTAGGCATGTCATTGAATATATCGCATAATAAAGGCGGCCTCTGCTGTTGCTTCGCAGACTGTCGATAGTCTTTGATATTATACGATGGTGGCATCATATTCTCGTCTTTAACATTACCAACATCACCAAAATCTACACCACCATCCTCTTTGACATCACAAGCTTCATCTTTACCCGCAGCTTCTGCTTTAATTCCATGGTTTGTTCTCCATGACACGCAAGCTGGATAACCTCTGTTTTCGCCATTGTGATAAAGTTTGCAAGTTGCCTATCGTTATTCAAGAAGATAGGAGGTCTGTCGCTAGGCATTTTCTCCAACATATGTGTAGGCAACTTATAAGAAATCTCAACTGCATTCATCTGCGTTTCCCAATTATAATCTTCACAAACAATGCGGCGAAATTCCTTATACTTGATTTGTTCTTCAACCGCAACCAACTTGCTTCCTTTACTTAAATCAACGTCGAAATCCCAACCCATTTTTACCTTCTATTTTCCCAAAACAGTACACAAATGCAACATTATCTACAAAAAAAATGTTCATTAGTAGATTAACTGCAAAAGATCTACAACACACTATCTTAGAAGATTTTTGGCAAGCTCTACACTTTAGCAGAGTCTTTTAGAAGTTGCTCTGCCAAAGACGTACTAGAGCTGTAGACGCAGTTTAGAAGATGGTGGTTTAGATAACTAGTGTAATGTTTTGAAGTGTTACATGTATTCGTTCTTCCCAAAAATATGCTCGCCTTCAACCCCTAGCTTATCTTTGATCCGTAGATTTGGTTAGATGTAAACGAAGATCTTTTTCCCGAAGAATGTACGTACTTTCGTTCAAAATTGAAGGCTGTAAACAATCTTAAACGTGGATTTCGTTTCGGTCTCTTGGAATAGTAGATCTAGGTTTAAGGTGGAGAAGTTGAAATATTTATAGCAAACTCAAAAAAAAAAAAAGTAATGACATTTTTATTATTATTGTGAAAAAGAGGGATACATTGTAATTGATTTTAAAATCCGACCATTTATACAATTTAGTTACGTTGCAAATGTCAAGTCAGATCCTGCGAAAATTATGCTACCGTCTGACGAGCAATATCTGCCTTACGTCTAGAAAATGCACATACAATATATGTCTTAAGTCTACAAAAATGCACACACAATATATGTCTTAAGTCTATAAAATTTACACACTATATATGCCTTAAGTTTACAAAATTCACACATACTCTGCCAAAGCGTAACGATATTTTAGACATTTTTAAAATAATATACTAATTCTATAATTTTCTCTACGAATGTATCCGCTTGAAATTAAAGTCAGAAAACATACTATTTTGACAAATAACCCATAAATGATTCCATTTCCTTGAAAAGAAAAGAAACATATATTTTAAAATTAATGAATATAATAGCAAATATGAAATATAACTTTTAATAGCCTGAAAATTAGACTGATAGTGTAAGAATAATTGGTTCATCTGGTTAAAAAAGTTTTTATAATTTTGTAATATTTAAATTTGAGTAAATATGTAAAATGATATAATTGACAACAAAATATTCACAGTTATGTTAATATGTCACATATTTGTTTATAAGTGATTTGATTTTCAAAACTACATATTTTTTTATACAGAAAAAACTACAAAAGTACTATATATATAAAGTAAAAAACCTTTGGAACATAAAAACATATAGGACAAATGGTGTTTGTGTGTATAAATATGGAGAAAATTTAAAAAATGCCATTTTTGATAAATAACGGAACAAACATAGATAAATAATAGAAAATTACACATTTAGTAACCAAAATATTGAAACTTAAAACTGCATGTCCTAATATGATTAACGCGAAACTAAAAAAGAAGAAGTTTTTGTTCAATTAAAAAGAAAACATATTTATATTGCTTTAACATTTTCTTATAAATTCATCATGTAGCTTTAGATCATTAAAAATATATATATTCGTAAAATATTATTATTTTATCATCATAGACGTTTTGAATTGAAAAAGAAATATTAGGTTATTTCACAAATATGACTTCCCACTCACTATCGCCCATCATTAGAAGAAATAAAGTTGTATTATTGTAGAGATAAAACGGAAAAGAAGCTATGATGGAATCAGAAGGTTTGGTTGGAGGGATCAATGATACGATTTACCAACTCAAAAGATGTTAAGTTAATCCATTTCTGACAACTGACAATAAGAATGAAACATGTCCTCGTGCCCTCTTCTCATTGGTCACATGATACGGCGGAAGATACGACTTTTCGCAATATCGTTTATAAAATTATATTTGCTGCATCAAACATCAGGCGTTAGGATCATCATCTTTCTCAATTTAGTTGATTTTGTTTTTTCGGGCAATTATTTTTTATTAAGAGTGGATTACAACCGACTGGTCCACATAACTAATTTACTAAGAGATTTACTAGGAATTGAAGCCTGGTTTGAAGAGAAGGCAGCAGAGGTGATGGACCACTGTCCCACATACTCCTCTTTCAATTTAGTTAATATTGTTACAATTACCTATCTCGTGATTTTTTTAAGATAGTTTTATGGGACAGTTATTGATATGATGCGTTTTCTAACTTTAATGTCAAGCGGGGTATTTTCGTAGGGAAAATTATAGAACTAGTACACTTTTTTGAAAATGTCTAAAATACCCTTACGCTTGGCAGAGTCTGCGTGAATTGTGTGGCTTTAAGGCTAAGGCTGGACAAACTCTGCTTAAACTCTGCTAATTATGTAGCCTTAATGCAGATATAGTAAGGAATTGTGTAGCCTTAAGGCTAAAACTGGACAGACTCTGCTTAAACTCTGCTAATTCTGTAGCCTTAAGGCAGATATAGTGTGTCGATTGTGTAGCTTTAAGGCTAAGGCTGGACAGACTCTGCTTAACTTCTGCTAACTCTGTAGCCTTAAGGCAGATATAGTGTGTCAGTTGTCGGAGCCTTAAGGCAGATGTAGTGTGTCAGTTGTCGTAGCCTTAAGGCAAATATTGTGTGTGCTTTTTTGTAGACTTAAGGCAGATGTTGTGTGTGCTTTTTTGTAGACATAAGGCAGATATTGCTCGACAGACTGTAGCATACTGTTCGCAGGGCATGGCTTGACATTTGCAACGTAACTAAATTGTATAAACGGTCGGATTTTGAAGTACTCCTCTCTTTTCACAATAATAACAAGAATGCCATTTACTTCTTACTTTTTTGAGTTTGCTATAAACCTTTTCAACCTCTCCACCTTTAACCTAGATCTACTATTTCGATTTCACCCTCAAAGGGAGATTTCATATTTTCAAAGAGACGGAAGCGAAATCCGAGTATAAGATTGTTTACAGACTTCGATTTTGAACAAAAGTACGTACATTCTTCGGAAAGACGATATTCGTTTACATCTAAAGATATTCTAGGAGTTGAAGGCGAGCATATTTTCTGGAAGAACGAACACATGTAACATTACACTAGTTATCTAAACCACCATCTTCTAAACTGCGTCTAGAGCTCTAGTACGTCTTTGGCAGAGCTATTTCTAAAAGACCCTGCCAAAGTGTAGAGCTCAGCGAAAAATCTTCTAAGATAGTGTGTTGCAGATCTTTTGAACATTCTCTTTTTTGCAAATAATGTTGCATTTGTTGACTATTTTTTGACAATGGAAGGTAAAAATGGGTTGGGATTTCGACGTTGATTCAAGCAAAGGAAGCAAGTTGTTTGCGGTTGAAGACCAAATCAAGTATGAGGAATTTCTCCGCATTGTTTGTGAAGATTACAACTTGGAAACGCAGATGAATGCAGTCGAGATTTCTTATAAGTTGCCTACACATATCATGGAGAAAATGCCTAGCGACACACCTCCTATCTTCTTGAATAACGATAGGCAACTTGCAAATTTTATCACAATGGCGGAAAAAGAGGTTATCCGGCTTTGCGTGTCATGGAAAAGAAACGATGGAATTAAAGCAGAAGCTGCGGGCAAAGATGAAGCTTGTGATGTCAAAGAGGATGGTGGTGTGGATTTTGATGATGTTGGTAATGTTAAAGACGAGCATATGATGCCACCACCGAACAACAGCAGAGACTGCCGACAGTCTGCGAAGAAACAGCAGATGCCGCCTTTATTCTGCGATATATTCGATGACACGCCTACGAAGCCATTACCAATGAAGAAATCTGGATCCATTAAGGTTGGCAAAATATTTGATGACAAGGAAGCATTAATTCTGCAATTACGCAAGATTGCAGTCATCGAGAAGTTTGATTTCAAAATCGCCAAGTCGAGGAAGAAACTATTTATCGCGAAATGTTTTGTTCCTAATTGTTCTTGGAGGATTCGTGCGTCGACTCTGTCAGTTTCATCTGAATCTCCAGAATTTATCGTTCGGATATATAAAGAAGCTCATACATCCTCTGCTATCTGTAGGTATTCTCGTCAACGACAGGCTAATGCAAAATTTATTGGAAAGATGTATGTTGATAGGTTAAGTGGTGGTAATGATCTTAAAGAAATCACGCCTAAGCATGTAATAAACTATATTAAGTCACTACATTGTCTTGACATAGACTATACGAAGGCGCATAAAGCATTGGCATATGCACGAGAGCTGGTCAGAGGCACTTTTGAGAGGGGTTACCAGGACTTACCTTCCTATCTATACAAAATAGAGCAGGCCAATCCAGGTACAATTACAAAGCTTGAACGTGATGCTCAACAAAGGTTTAAGTATTTGTTCATTGCTTTTGGTGCTTCCATCAAAGGATTTGAGTTCTTGAGGAGGGTTGTTGTGGTAGATGGAGCACATCTAACTGGAAAGTACAGAGGTGTTATGCTGGTAGCTGCAGGTCAAGATGCAGATTCGAGTATATTTCCTATAGCTTTTGGGATTGTAGACTCAGAGAATGATGCTTCATGGGAATGGTTTTTTACACATTTGCGTGGTGTGATACTTGATGATTAAAATTTGGCCATTATTTCTGACCGTCATCTATCAATCGCAAAGGCCATTGAGAAGGTTTTTTCCGCAGCTGATAGGGGAGTATGTTACTATCACCTCAAAAATAACCTCATCTTAAAGTTCAAAAAGAACGCAATGCTCAGTTTGGTGTGTCGTGCTGCATATGCATATCGACTGGTAGATTTTGAAAGATTGTTTGGTGTGATTCGTCGTCAGAATAGTGAATTAGCAGTTTACTTGGAAGAGGCGGAATTTCGATTATGGGCTTGTGCACATTTTCCAGGAGATAGATTTGGTATAATGACGAGCAACATTGCAGAATCCATTAATGTCGCGCTTAAGGAAGGCATATCATTTCCTGTTAAACATTTCGTGGAGGGTATTAGAAAGTTGTTGTCAAGGTGGTTTGTGGAAAGGCGAGACAAAGGTGCCTCATTAAAAACAAATTTCCCTCCAAATGTTGAAAAGTTACTGCATTAAAGACACGGTAGCTTGGAAATTTTAAATGTTCATCATATTGATTCAAATTGTAGTCATGTTACAGGTGGAGATTATGATTGTGTGGTTGATCTACAGAAGGTATGTAAGTTGTTTTTTGCTATTTATCACTGCCAGTTTCAGGAAACGTATACTGAGCAAGTCTCCCAGTCTCAGGAAATGTTTGCCTTGTTTATCTGCTCTTAGTTCGATTCCTTTTTAAAATTCATGATTGCAGAGACTTTGTACTTGTAAACAATATGATGTCGAGAAGATTCCATACGAGCACGCGATTAAAGTAGCATTAAGTCTGAAAACTGATGAAGCTACCCTCAATGGACCCTTCGACATTCCCTATGCCGGAGGGATTTTCTTGCTTACCATCCATTTTCCTCCGGATTATCCGATAAAGGCGCCAAAGGTTTGATTTTTTCTTTTTCAGTTAATTGTTATTTGTTGCAGGATGAAACTTCACTCTTGATCATCTTGCTTTTAATTGATATTCTCTTTCTCTTTGCATGCAGGTGGCTTTCAAAACAAAGATTTACCACCCAAACATCAACGCAAAAGGAGCGATTGACTATGATATCTTGAGGGAAAAATGGTCTCCTGCTTTAACCGTGTCCCAGGTTTGGAATTTTTTTCAGATTTAACAAAGTTTTGTCGAAAAAAATACTTCAGCCAAACATGTGTGTTAATGGGATGGATTTTTGTTATGGAATTAGGTTTTGATGTCAATTTGCGCGCTGATGACTTGACCCAATCCTAGATGATCCTTTTGTGCCGGAGGTAGCCCATATTTACAAGACTGACAAATCCAGGTTCGAGTCAACTGCACGAAGCTGGATGGAGAAGTATGCCATGGGATCAGAGTGAGGTGGTGGAGGCAAAGAAAGGAGCTGTCTCACCTGTGTGTTCTTTAGTATCTTTTCTATGTTTGCTTTAGTATCTTCTGAAGACTGGTTTGCTATAAGTGTTTCATTTTGAACTCGCGGATCAATTCGGTTATTTTGAGCGAAGGCGCAGTATCTGCTTGTACTCTGCATCTTAAAACAGATGATGGGCGGACACTACATTTAGGCTGCATCTACATCGCTTACACTGCGCATAAACTGCATCTTCTCAACTTGTTTTCATCCACAAAGGTCTAACAAAATAAAATAAAGTATACATAAATTACTGAACTATTATAACGAGACATACATAAGTGTTACTCCGAGTCTCAAAAGATCGAGTGCAATAACATTAAATAACACAGTTGACGAGGTTTATTCTAGGTGGTATTGTTACGACGAATAGGGTCATCAATGTATGCATCTTCAACCATTGAGAAACCACCGGTCTTAACAACCCTTACTTCTGAATTGCTTCTTCAACGGCAGGAATTGCTGGATTTATGAGGAGTTCAGAGAATGGGTAGAGAGCCGAGACACATATCTCACATGCAATGCCAAAGAGTCACCTAGTCATATATGTTGCAATAGTTCTCTATGGTTGAATGAAGTAGTAACACTACCTCCAAAATAGTCCATATTCCAATTTCGTAGCACGCAGAATATGACCTTCCCAATTGGCTGAAGTCGCCAGAAGTACTCAAATTCATCAGCAAATGTTCCCTTCGCAATACAGTTGATATCTTCGCCGCTGTAGCTCACAAAGACAAATTTATAGTACTTCGTTCTCAAAAGACATCCTAAACTATAAACATAATTAACTTACCTGAAATTTCTCAATGTGAAGTGTAGAACTTTGTGACCAGGGACAACGTAAACGTCATCTGTGAAGCCTTGATAAATTTCTAATTTCTTGACTTTCACAATAGCACCAAGCAAATCAACTGTGTTATAGAGCAACATCAATATAGATTATTTGATCTGACGTGAAATGGAAAATCAAACAACTAATATTCCATCAATACTTACCAACACTAATCTTCTTATGCAATTAGCCATTTAGAACTCTGCGAAATGGAGATAACGACACCATATGTTACCACAGATTCGTGCTACCTTTTTAATGATCGATTCTTCATGGAAGAAGATATGGAACTCATGGTGTGTTAGTTTCCACTGACCCGGCCTCATCGTCACTTCAAAATCCCTAATCAAATACCATTCCTCTTCAGCCACGTCTTCAAACTTTGACAACAGATGATTTTGAATGGTTGCAGAAATCCGAACACCCTAAACAATAAAACCAAAGATTGTATCTATTCCTCTAAAAATGAAACAAAATCATGTATTCCTAAGAGACAATATAAGGACATCAAAGCATGCATTTCTTATAGCGTGATAATCAGCGAGAAGCAAGTGTCTTTCAGGTTTAAAGCGTGGATAGTGCTCTCCAAATTCTCTTACGACTTGAACCAAGATTCTTCCACCATTTTTCATGAGTGACAAGTCTAAAACCATATCTAAATGAGCCATTTTTTTAGACTGAAAGTTTTAGAGAAAAGTTTGGAAAAAAAAGTTTTGAGCCTGAAATGTTTGGAGAAAAGTGTTGGAGCCTGAGAAGTTTTGATTCTTTTGAAGAAACGATTGGATTGAAGAACGGTAAATAATCAAAACTTACTTTTTACAGTTCCAAAAAATGTTAAGAGTCAAAGCAATATCACATCACAAGTGCGGTTCGCGAAGCGTCTCGTGTCGATAATCGCATGATGCAATACGAGAAACAAGGCATTGCCGTATTTGTTAGAATGCGCGGTGTCATGCATTTACTTACTTTGCATTTAATTGGTAAAACAAACTTCTCTACTGCAGAGTACGAACAGACGCTGCGAATTCTCTACGCCTAGTACTGCTTTGTCTCTGCATTTATCCTAACCTTATATTAAACTTCCCAAAAACCAATATTATTTTTATTGTCTCAAAAATATTTACGATTGTGAATACGTAATCATTACGTATATAATAAATTAAGAATATATAGTAAAAATGAAACTTACTTTTCACGGTTCCATTAAAAATGTTAAGAGTCAAAGCAATATCAACTCACATCACATCATGCACTCTCATACGGGCATACTCTGTCGATAGTCTCAAATGCAACACGAGAAACAAGGCATTGTTGAAGGGCCTTATTTGCTAGTTTCTATGATTCTTTATTATGGGGCCCATATTGATGGACACCATAGCAGAGGAAGAGCGGACTTCTTTAATTGGTACGACAATTACTTTTGATTCGACGTAGAACTACTTTTATAAATAACTTTTTAGCAGCAACCCAATAAACTTATTGAATTGGTCATTGGTGATAATTAGTAGAAAAATTATAGTATAATATTCAAACTTCAAGACAGCAGAGTACGAGCAAACTTAATATACTGCTCTTACTCTGCCTACGACGTGTCGATAATCGCAGACCTCTATTTTTAATCTGCATATTCTTTTATGGGGCCCATTTTGCTGGACGCTCTATCAGCTGAGGAAGAAGAAACTAATAAATGATGGGTTCGACTGGTAGCATCTAGTATCAAAGTTGAGTTGCACTAGATGTTATATTTGATATAACTTGCAGTAAAAGTATGCTGCATAAACTGCAGATTTATGTGGTGAGTTTGCTTTTACTTTGCATTTTACAGAAGGGGCTGGGAAAAGTCTATTTGGATTCTGCGGTTTTTCTTTAGAGAGTGTGCATCAAGCCCATTTAGGGGGAAAATTGAAAATTCAAATATCTTTGAAGTTTTAAACATTATCAATCTCGTGGCAAATACGGGCTCATACCCATATATAGAACCGATCCTAATGGTACTGCCGAAAATAAATGATAAAAAGCACGCATTTGTTATATAACAAAAGAATCAAAGGACAACGTATAGGTGTAGTGTTAATTACATCTCTATCCATTTGGCATTTCTCGCCACGTCATCATTATTTAGTCACAAACCAATGGCAGATCAATAGCAAACCAATGGAAGATCAATAGCAAAACTAAATAGATAAATGTGACAATTACAAAATTAAATAGATAAAAAACAGGTGATATTCTACGAAGTGTCCGGGGAACGGTCGCGCTTCATCCCTCTAGAACTCCCAGGAACATCGCAGCCAACGTTGGCCGATCCAAACTCGCGTCTTATACGATCCAAGAACCTTGACTGCTGGGTCAAAGTTGTTGCCACAACCCTAACCGAATCCACAGCCCTCTCCATATTCCAAAGCCGAGTCTCCAAACCACATATTTTAGCATGTAGGGCTTCTCCCTCCAACTCCAACTCCTCGCAACGAGGACAATGAACATTAGTGATGCGAGATGGATACACGTTTTGCCAAGTAAGCTTAAGGCGATCCAGGCTACCTGGACGGACCTCTGCTTCGTCGATATCCACCCGAAGAGAACTCCCGTCAACTACGGCGTCGGAGAGAAGAAACTCAGGGCGCCGGTAAGGGAGTGGAATCAAAAAAGGGCATTAGGAAAATCGGGATATGTGCGACGGCTCTGCTTTGTTAGAACTGATGAAGCGCAACAGAGAGAAAATGCATGTTAAAAGAGTTAGCTTGATGAATTCGCCAGAGTCTAATGATTTTTTTGTAAGAGGAAAATTACCTGAATCAGACCACAAGCGGGGAAGTCCGTCAGGACCGGAATGACGAACAAAGAAGTAGTGAATCTTGTCATCATCACCACCCTCAATTTGGAGGGAAAGTAAAACTGGAGATCTGCAACCGTCACGAAGAACAAGTTCATATCTATTAGACCAGGGGTCTATACTCCTAACCTCAAAAGCCCCAAAAATCATAGCACTGGAAACAGTGATTCCAGATAAGTCCGACAGTATTTGGAGGGCGTTTATCAACCCCCATGAGCGGGCACTAAGCTGGCTGGGTGCAATCCGAAGTTCTTTACAAAACTCCATCATCAAAAAAGACAGGCGATGGCGGAAACCTGCCTGAAAGGAAGACCAATAGACGGTGATATAGCCTACCGGAGGAATCCCCGGCACATCTTGTACCTTTGGATATTTGAACCAATCCGAATTCCTTGGCAGAGCAGGAATCACACTGTTGGGTTCGCTCCCGCCAGAGGAAGAAGAAGATGAGGAAAAGGCAGACATCGGATTCAAAGAAGATTGGTGAGACTGGTGGATAGAAAAGAAGAATAAAAGATACGCTTGCGTTCTGTAGCTTTTGGATTATCTTTGTTTTGTTTGTTTGAGACTGATGGAGGAAAGGATAAATTATCTTTGTTTGTACAGCCAAATAAAGAAGAGATCTTTTATACTCGTTGAAGGGAAACCGTATCGGTATGGAAGCCCTAATTAGTCATACTCTGCAGCTATTACTGGACGCCTCTGAGATGATGCTGCTCCATTCCAAGGGCCACGTGTTGATCATCGCATTATTGAACACGAGAAACAAAGTAAATTATTAATTGTTCTACTACAATACGTCATACGCCACGTGTTGATCATTCGTGATAGAACACGTTAAATAAGTAATGGCAGTGATTGCGACTACTCTTTTTATATTCTGCAATAAATTTAATAGTACTCTGCTTAGGCACCTTCTCTGCATATACTCTACGAAATAACGGGTTAAATGATGGGAAGGTGGACCGCTAAAAAGATGGGATGGTGGACCATTGAAATGACAGCTAAGCGAAAAAACTGACGTACGTGGTTTTGCTTT
Organism: Pseudoturritis turrita; assembly: GCA_900406555.1. NCBI lineage: Eukaryota > Viridiplantae > Streptophyta > Magnoliopsida > Brassicales > Brassicaceae > Pseudoturritis > Pseudoturritis turrita. The sequence goes on from OVBL01000820.1 coordinate 17,132, forward strand.
ATCCCTCTCGTCTATAAAAGAAAGAAGAACCCTCAAAATAACTTGCGGCTTCTCTTCTACTCAATCTTTTTTTTAGTCTGTGCAGTTGATTCCTATTTTTAATAGGCACATTGTCTGCATTTTACTCTTTTACAGGCACATATTCAAGACATCATGGCCGCAGATCATTCGAAGAAAAGAAAAGCACCAAAGTCAGACCTGGAGTTGGAAGCAGAAGAGAAGCGGAATGATGCAGTTATGGAGGCGGAAAAGGAAGGAAAGGATCACCTGAGGGCAATTCTTCTGTTGGTGCGATCTCAAATGAGAGCGAAGGACGAAGCTCAGTGCGTCAAACTCAAGTTGGAAATAATAGCCGGTAAACGCTCTATGTTGGAGAAGATGATGCATGAAGAACAAGTGGTTATGGATGCTAGGCGGCAGCAGTTAGCAGAGAACTAAATGATTGTTGAGGAGAAGCTGAGAGGAATTACAGTTCCTCATATTGATTGGTTAAAACTTGATCTTTCGTTTATGGAGGACTAAAGTTATGTAGAACTCTTGTTATCCATATTTTTAAAATTTACGAATTGATCCTAATTATTTTACTTTTCTTAAAATTTCAACAACATTTAGTTTATTTGATGTTGTTTGTACTATTTTCTTCGATTTGTGTTTCTGTGTGTATTCAAAACTTTCAAACTACATCTCGTTTTGGATGCAAACTACGTTTGGTGCAGAGTAACCTACATCTCGTTTTGGATGCAAACTACGGGCAGATTTTGGTGCAGAGTACAAATAGACTTGGATATAGAAGCAGAGTACCGAAAAAGTATGCGAAACAGAGGACCTAGGTTTGGAGCATATTTTAGGCAGATTTTGAACTTATGTTTATATACGTACCATGTATGTTTCTGCAGATTCTGCGTTTAGTACTGCTACTTCTCTGCATTTATAACAAACATCAACTTCAATGCTGGAAAATGGGACGATTCTTCATATTCCTTTTCTAAATTTATTACAAAAGGATTCGAGCAAAAACTGGTAGATGTTCTTATTCGTCTTGATCATTGTGAAATACCTGGCAGATAATTTCCGGGATAGGGGATATTTTGTCAAATCCAAGTTGTTCCCATTCTGAAGGATGGGCCTCGAGCCGTTTTATAAAATTCTCGATTCTCTTCTGTTTCTTGTGAAGTTTAGCCTTTTTCTTCAAGATTTTCTCGTGAGTCTTGATTGCTCGCCGGTACTTCTCGTTAAGCTGCATAAAATAAATTATAGATACATAAGGAACAGCGATGGAAAACTCTTGAAAAACATGCAACACCTTTACCTTAGTTATGAACTCCGTGGATTGCTGAAAACATCTCGGGTTATGGTTCATGAGTAAAACTGAAGGAATCTTCAATCCGGATCGTTCAAATACAGTTGTTGAACTCGCGGAAGATTCATTATCATTCATCGGATTGAAGACAGAGGCTACAGATGGCTCCATTAAAAGTCGGCTATATGTGTTCTGCAAATAAAGAAGTATTGTTGAAGATAACCCACGTCATAAATACAAGAGTGGACCCAGTTATGAAATACAAGAGTGGACCCACTTCATATAATACATGAGTGGTTGACGAAATCCACTTAAAATTACAAGAGTGATGAAGCTAGATATTCCAACTTGAATGAAACTCTGCTGATTTTTATTATACTAAATGGAATGCAAACACATATTCTTATAACAGTTATGGGCCCATGTTTATGCTGAGTGTAAGAAAGCAGATGCAAAGTATGAGCAGGTCCTGCGTTTTCTCGGTTTACACTCTATAAGCGTAGTTTTATGATGCGTATAACCGAAGAATAAGCAGAATAAGTTCTCTTCTACTAAGGAAGGAAAAACATAAATTCTGCTTGTACGCCGCAGAGTTTATGTTTTTCATTCTTAGTAGAAGGGAACTTATTCTGCCCATGTTTATGCTGAGGGTAAGCAAAGCAGATGCAGATTATGAGCATATGTTGCGTATTCTCGGTTTACAATCTATAAGCGTAGTTTATGATGCGTGTAAACGAAGAATAAGCAGAATAAGTTCTCTTCTACTAAGGAAGGAAAAACATAATTTCTGCTTGTACGCCGCATAGTTTGGTTAATGTAATATTTACTAGAACAAATCTCCCTATTTACTATATACATATATTTACTAACCATGCAATTAAATTTGAACGTCGTAGGGATCGTAGATACTTGCAATAATTGACTCATCACACATGCGTTGATCGGTATACGAAGATGTCTCTTCCAACACCTCCGCAGCGAGCTTCGTCCTCCAGGTCATCATTTTTGCATTACACAGTTCTCTTGCTGATAGCGGCAATCCTAACATGTGACACTCAATGTATTTGAGTGCGTATACTCCACAATCACCTAATTTTGGACGCATTTTGGGAACATCTTTTACAATTGTGATTGTAAAAGCTGCTTGATCGTAGTCTTGAGGAAAACACATATGAATTGCGGCAGGGACCATTTGAGCAAAAGGCATCGCCGCTGCCATAATATCTGATTCTAGAGTATTTAAGGAATCATATATGTAGACAACCCGGTCAACCAATGATATGACCGTCCCAACCCAATGATTTAACCTCACGTGTAGAACGAAGTATAACGTATCAACGTCTTTGCACCAGGCCAAATTTGTTGCGGCATAAGCTGGAAGAATACAGTGTACATTCTCGTAAGTACGACCAGGCCATCTGTCAAGCTTACACCAGTCCTTGTACAGATTCTTCCAAAGCATTTGAAATGCTGCATCCAATATAGCAATCTGCGGACTCTTGAAAGAACTAGGATTTCTCTTTAGCCTTCGTCTATACAAGTTCAGTGTTGCGTCAAGGTGCTGATAATAAAAGAAGGACAAATGTTAGGCACCAAAGCAGAGTCTACTAGACACACAACAACAACAAAAAGCCGAGTCTGCCCGACACACAACAACAACGGTCTGCCAGCTAAACATGAAATAAACACTTTTTCAGATCCACTGTTGACGAGGAAGAATGTACTTACCATTTTGTGTAACCATTCCCTCGGCTTCAAAAGTAAGTTGAAGAATTGATGGGCCGTTGTTTTCCCTCCAAATGGATAAATATTTGTTCTGTCGAAGAATATCAACATTCAAGTTAGACTGCAAGATAAAATAGACGATCTTATAGGTTGTGTGTACTTACTCATCGGCTCTGAATACGTTCATCTTTTCCACCAGTGTTTGGTCAACATCTCCAAATACAATTTCGTAAGCAGATTTCTGGGCCAGTGGTTTTGCGTTGTTGCTAGGTACAACAGGAAGCGCAGTCGATTTGCTTAACCTTTGACTCCTCCTTGTTGTTAGCTTGTTGGTCTGGCAAAGATTTATGGAGCTTTCGTATATTTCGATTTGAGATGTAGTTGGGTGGACTGAATCCACTGATGGTTCATTGATATTAACTGGCTGGGAGTTTCCTTTACCTCTACCTCTTCCTCTTCCTCGTCCTCTTTCTTCAATGATTTCAGTGTCAATCACTGAGCCTTTACCATCTTCTGCAGTGGAAGCAACTGTCTCCATGCAGACATTGGTTATCAATGCCGTAATGGGATCCTTAATGCATACATTAGTTTCATCTGCTGCAGCGGTATCCTTAATGCAGACATTACTTTCATATGCGGCAGTGGCATCCTCTGCCTGAAGGCATACTTTGGGATCATTATCTCCTTTTTCTTCTTTGGCATCCTCTGCCTTTTCACTCCCATCAATTTTTTCACCATCGGTTGCTTCGTTGGAAACGGCTGCCTTATCAGATATAACCTTTTCTTTACCACCATCAACTGCCTTTTCACATTCATCTATTTTTTCAACATCTCCAACTCCACCATCCTCTTGAAGATGTTCTTCTTTGACATCCTCTGTCTTTTCACTCCCATCAATTTTTTCAACATCTCCAACTCTACCATCATCTTGAAGATGTTCTTCTTTGGCATCCTCTGCCTTTTCACTCCCTTCAATTTTTTCAGCATATCCAACTCCACCATCAGCAAGAAGATGTTCTTCACTCCCATCAATTTTTTTCACCAACAGTTGCTTCGTTGGAAAGAGCTGCCATATCAGATATAACCTTTTCTTTACCACCATCAGATGCAGTGGCATCCTCTGCCTGAAGGCAGACGTTGGCATCATTTTCTCCTTTATCTTCTTTGGCGTCCGCTTCCTTTTCACTCCCATCTCCATCATTACTCTCATCTTGAAGATGTTCTTCTTTGGCATCCTCTGCCTTTTTACATTTGTATATTTTTTTCCCATGGAACATATCTTGAAGATGTTCTTGTTTGGCATCCTCTGCCTTGATGCCATCTGCCTTTTCATTGCAATCTATTTTTGCATCATCTCCTACTTGTTCTTGTTTGGCATTCTCTGCCTTTTCACTCCAATATATTTTTGCATCATCTCCTACTTGTTCTTGTTTGGCATCCTCTGCCTCGATGCCATTATCAGTTACTTTTTCTTTGCCATCTCTTCCTTTCTCATTTGAAAAGGAGCCAGAGGCAACAACTTGATTCCTTCTCCTTTGTTGTCTTTGCCATCTCCTTTGTTATCCACCGTCGTCTCTTCTTCGTCATTCTGCAAAATTTCAAAGTAATGACTGTTACATGAACTCAGCTTCAACCTCTTACACCTTAAGGGCATACTCTGCCGTATAGGATATTAAGGGATGCCAATGATGAATAGTATTGAATGCCATTATTAGTCTGCCATAACAATTACATGTCTCACATAAATGAATGAAACAACGTAGGCAAGTAGAGTATGCCATGCCCCTATATTATTTTACCACATCTGATAGAGCATGATATCGCAGATCATGCCAGCGCTTTTATTTCAACAATTGCTGAGTTAGACATACCATGCGATTGTCAGGTTTTAGTTTGTTGTTAGAGAAGCGAGTATCTTGCTCGAAACAAGTCATCCTCTCCATCAGCTTTCCAACGACCTGTGCCAACTTGTTTAAGGTTTCACTCAAAACATTCTGCTGTTCCATGCTGGTTCGTTGCTGTTCCAAATTTACTCGTTGCTGATCAAGTCTGGCATTTTCAATTCTAGCTATAACTGCGTCAAACTTGGTCTGCTGTTTATCCATGACAAATTCAATGATGTCGACGACAACTGTTGAACCAGTAGATGGGATTTTAGCTACAGAGAACTTCGGTTTCATGACATACCGTCCGTCATCTTCTTCTTCTTCTTCAATTCCCTTCCGCTTCCTCTTCCTCTTTTCTCCATCTCGCTCTTCAATTCCCTTCCTCTTTTTCCCTTTTCCTCTCTTTCCTTCATTATCTACTTTCTTTTTTTTCCAGTGCAGTTTTTTGGGACTGGTGGCGTTTTTGAGACGCTCCATTTGATGTCCGACAATGGCTGGCCAGAGAGAATCTATTTGATGAGATTATCAAGCTTGACATCTATTACATCGTTACCTTTCCAACGTGGATAGATTTCTGTCCGGGATCTCTCACACATAGTAGTTACAGTCACCTACAAAACAGTTATATGGTTACATAAATGTCAGCCAGAAGTCAGCCAGAAGTATGCGTAACTCTGCCAGAAGTCTAGCGACGGGAATATGTAAACTTGTGGGAGAGTCTTTTTACAGACGCTGCCACTGTGGATTACTCTGCCAAAACTCTACATTTTCACTTCAACAAACTATGCCAAAGATATACATACCTCTTCACCTGAGAAGATCTTCTTCATATCGGGTCTGCCAATTTTTCCCTTGTATCTCAGCAGATGTGTACCTTCAAAAGCTATAGGTGTTCCCAAATTTTCTCCCACTTTGGGCACATAAGCATACGCCCAGACCTGTAGAACTTGCATGAACCCCTTCAAAACATAAGAGTCTTGCCATATCTTCTCTTTAGTTACTAACTTAACCTCCTCAACAAGATCTTTGTAAGCAACCCTCCCCCAGGGATACCCTTCGAAAGTTGCCAAATCTATCACCAACCTAGCTAGGTTAAGGGGAATTTTGGTACGCCGATCAACACCCAACAAACCGTTAGACAGAATAGCTAGGTAACTAAGCCTAATTTTATCTTCCCTTGACCAAGATTTGCTTATATCTCCACCATGCTTCATACATAATTTCACTATGTCCTCAATACAAGGGCTAGGACGGTGTATTTTGAGAAGACCCCGAAAGCGATTCCAGCTTTGGTGATTAGCTTGAGAAGATACCAACCCATCCAACTGCGTAATTTTATTACAGTTAAGACCTATGATCTCTTCAAACTCGAAGAGCGAGAACCGTGCTGGCTGCCCCGCGATCAAAAACCACAACTCAAATGGGCTTTCACACTCCAATTGTTTGCAAATAAGATAGTGATGCACAAATTTCGCACTCCATCCGAAACCCAACCTCTCAAACTTACAAATAACTCCTAGCGGTGACTTGCGGACATAATCCCACACTTCCTCACCCACTACACCTTCCACCAGTGAAAGATGATTGAACTTCGAACTGTTGTTTATTCTGGTATTTGGATCTGGCGCGTTTCCTTTGGAAAAAATAATGGCAGGAAAATCCATCTCGTAATCATTCATATACATGATATATTCGAAGGAGAAATATCGGAGAAATGAAGAGATCGGGGAATTATCGGAAAAATGAAGAAAATGAAGAAAGAGATCGACAAAATTGAAGATACGCTCTTCTGCTCTAGGTTGCCGAGGGGAAGTAGAAGAAGAGTCAATGTTATGTTTTCCAAGCTTTCTGGACTTCATGGGTCTGAAACAACTGCTTTGAGGCCCGAATATATATTGTGGAAATATTTTTAAACTAATATTACCTAATTAAGACGGTGCCCCCTTTTGTCGTACAGTTAAGTCAGCGCCGCCTTTTTCTTTTAGTAGAAACTCTTCAAAAATGCTGCGCTACGTCGGCATACAGTCTGCGAAACCCTAAACCACTCAAAACGAATTAAAAACTTCGATTAACATTTGTTTAGACGTCATAACTCCAAAGTGATCTTCAATCTAAGTGTTTAAAAGCTTATTTACATTGAAAACACAGAATGGAAGAAAAATCAATAACCATGGTAAATACCAAGGAAATGTTTCACATAGTGTCGTGTTGAACAAAGATACACGAAGAAACATATGATAACGAATTTTTTTGTCTGAGTTGTTCTTTTTAACATAAGTTTTACTTTGAAACCAGTAAGAAATAATGTATAAAGGCAGTGGAAGTATATACAAATATACAACAACAAAAAATCACTACAAACGAATTCTCCTATATCAATCTGCATTTGGTCTGCCGTTGGTGACATTCATTTAGTCTACGATACCCTAACCACTCGGTTTTCACTATGGAGTTTTTCTTTTTAACATAAGTTGTACTTTGACAACTGTTAGAAATTAAAGAAATAATATATAAAAGAAGTGGAAGTATATACAAATATACATCAACAAAAACTCTCTACAAATGAATTCTCCGATTGCGATCTGCCTTCGGTCTGCCGTTTGTGATATTCAGTCAGTCTGCGATACCCTACCCACTCGGTTTTCACCGAGTTTCTCGAGTTTTCTCGTTTCGGCTTATACCGGTTAATGCACTACTGGTGATTGTCTTCTGCCGTTGGTGATATACATTAAAGGGTAGCGCTAGTATTTTCAAAATTATTTTAGAACATAACTAAAATTATTTCACAAGCACGAGCATTTCAACAAGAATCAATCACCATTCTTTTCAAGGCACCTGCGAGTTTGAGGAGTGGACACAAGAAGGGTTCAAACACTTGAAGGAGTTGGAGGATATATGGACTACTTGACCTACCCTGCGCCAACCATGCATTTCCTTGCCACGGTGAATTTCATTGAGGATGAAGCGAATGGACATGGATATGTCTACTTCATGGTTGGGCCAACCCAATACTCACTCACTTTTGGCCCGTTTCCCTAACAACACGCTCGAATAGCACTTCATAGATGAGGACGAGACGTCTTTGTGTTGTTTCTTCCACCCCCTCAAGATTACAACTCTGATCACTTCTAATAAAACTGTTTATGAGTTTATGTTTGTTTGTTTTTTTCCGGGAGTTTATGTTTTATTATGAAGAAACATAAGTGCAAAGCTAATTGGAAGGAGTCAATGTTCAGCTCTTTTTTGTAATGAATTATCCTAAAATCTGATATCAGTCTCCCTTTGGTCTACTGTTAGGTGGTTTGGTCTGCCAAACCCTAACTGTAAAACAGCACAGCAGTGTATACCAAATTTTTGCATAATACAAATAGAATATAAACAGTGTTTGCGTATACTCTGCTTCCAACGGTAGAGACTGAGAACGCTTTGTTTTTCTTCTGCGAGTAAAAGCAGAGACTGTGCATACTCTTTTCTCTCTCTACTTGTACTATGTGTAGTCTACATTTATTTGCGTTGCAAATGTCAACATGCAGACAGTGTGCCACCGGTCCGCGTTAACTCTGCTGGTCTTAAGGGGTAGCGCTGGTATTTCCAAAAAAGTGTACTAGTTCTACAATTTTCCCTACGAAGATACCACGCTTGACATTAAAATTAGAAAACGTACCATTTTGTTATGTTTCTTCTAGTTTTATTTCTCTTCACCGGTTAATATAGTGGTTATTAGTGAATTTGAACGAGTCATGGACAACCCATAAAAAACCTAGTAGTGGACATATTCAACATATCCCGCACAATTCAACACATGTTCTTAATCTTACTAATTTTTTGATATTCAGACTTTAGATTCGAGTACTATTATGATATATAGCTAGTAATCCGCGAGTATGACTGCTGAAATAATTATTTGGTGTGAGTATTTATGTAATAACAAGCATTTTTAGTGAGTGTTTATGTAATAACGAGCTACATAAAAATGTAATTTACGAATATTGTATATCTCTATAAACCATAAATCTAAATGGTAACAATTGAATTTGGACTATTGTACCTCAGATCCATATACTACTAGAGCCGGTCTAAAAGACCAACTAAGTAAATAACGCTAAAAAATTTGTCTAATTTAAATACATGTGACGTTAAAAAATTCGCCTAAAGTAAGATAATAAAATTATCCCAAACATACAAATCAATTCATTTTCTGTACTTAGAGTGTTTATAATTAAATTGTACCACCATTTATGAATTTATATACATTTAAATTTTAAATGGATTACTTTCATATAGTTCAAATCAAATAATATCAAATTAAAAAAATATATTATATGGACATCATCTTAACTTAAATCTTGTACTCCCTCTGTTTCATATTAAATATTGTTTTCGAAATTATTTGTTATTTCATAATAAGGATCTAAATGGTAACATCTGAATATGACTAAAGAAATAATAGATGTTGGCATAATCTAGCAAAAATTAATGTTGGAATCTAGCGGAATAGCTGAAAAAATTATAGTGAAATAACTAAATTGTTGGAGAATAACTGGTAATAATCAAGCAAAATAAATAAAATTATTAGTTGACAAAAAATGTATAATAAAATTAGCTACAAGGATAATACATTATTATAAAATTGATTCCATAAATTGATAAATTATTAAACATAATTTTTAATAACTAACATTGTAATTTAAAATAAAATATTTGAAACTTAAAAGTATTACTAATTTTTAAAACATTATTCTTGAATACATATTACTAATCGACTAGTGAAACACATCCCATATTTGTTGTTTGATTCTGTCTCATATCATCTGCATATGTGTTTCTTGTGTTGTCCCCTCCTACTCTTTTTTTTTGTCAACATCGAATTAATTAAAACTGTTTAGAAATCCAAACTGGGGGAGAAGAGTTTACATACGAAATAGCATTTGGGTAACAGCGAACACTTCGCGCTAATGTATAAGCTTCAACATTGCCACATCGAGGGGTGTGTGATAAGGAGAAGACAGTGAATGCCTCCTTGCAACTCTGAAAATCTTCCAACTGGACTGCAAACGCTGGCCATTCTTGTGGAGAAGTCACCATCTTGATTAGCTCTGTACAATCTGTGAGGAAGTTGACCACCGTCTTCTGGTAGGTGAGCATGCAATGCATGACCCATATGAGAGCTTCTAATTCGGCATGAAGGAGAAAAAAGTTTCGTCGGAAATTCCTTGCACCCATCAATGTACCTCCGTTGTTAGAGGAAGAATAGATCTATCCGGCTCCTGAGAAGGCGTCTGTATCCTTCCAGGAACCATCAACAAAATATCTAGGCCCAAAAGATCATGTTACCGTTGTTGTAGGACTAGATGGCATTGCCACATCCACGTCTACCTACGATTGAGACAATTGGGCCGTGGCCCTAAATGTCGCCTCGGTTTCTGCCACTCTCAATATCCCGTTAGGATCCCGATCCACATTATTCAAAAATTTGTCGTTCCTAGCTTTTCATATATACCAGATTATCCATGGAAATTCCGGGCTTTCTCTCGGAAGTCTCCAAAAAAGATGATCCATATTAGATAAAATTGAAGTCAGTGGAAAAATTCCTGGAGCTGGCGGAATCTGTGATAGAGCCCAGACTTGTAAGGCCGGGAGACATTCAAACAACAAATGATTTATAGTTTTCTCCATTCCACATTTATCACACCGAGTGTCACAATTGATTCCCCTCACCCGTAAATTATGTGTGACCGATACACAACCCGAAAGAACTTGCCATAAGAATTTTTTTAATTTGGGTGGACAATGAAGTTTTCAAACATGGGCCTTAAGTGGCCTAGTGTCTGGCCCTAGAAAACCCAACTCCGAGGTAGCATGAGCAATCTGACGTGCAAGATGGTATCTTGACTTAACCGTATAGCAACCTGATTTGGTGTAAAGCCATCCTAGGACATCCAGATGATAAATATGTCCTATCGGAATGCTTTTATTGATGGTAACATCTTTCAGGACGATAATTGCATTGATCAAATCCCATTTCCAAGTTTTTGACGTATGATTAATCAAATAATTGAACTTGAAAGAAAGACAATAATTAATACCCCTCCTACTCTTTCAAAAAACATTATTCTGCAGCTTCTCCTGTAAATGTTTTTCTTGCTCAGTCTAATCAAATCAAGGTTCATAATTTGAAATAGACGAATACTAAAATCATTTTAAGTTAGCTATTATTGATTTTCTTTTCGAAAATCGAGAGCACTTACTCAAATTAAGTATGGAACACTATCTAGATTAATTGAAACACAATATTATAAATTTACTTCTAATTGAGCACATTAATAGAAGCAAGCACACAAATTAAATTTAGTACATATATGTGTTAAACTATTTAAAAACTAATTATTATTTTTTGTTAGATTAATATGATTTATAAAAATTTAACAACTATATATTAGAAAATAATTACATAAAATTAAAAAAGAGAAGGAATACTTACTAAAAATCTTTTTTGTATTCACCATTTTTTTTTTTTTATTGTCTACGAATATTGTATCGAAGTGAATGGTGCGGGTGAATGGTGGAAGAGAGAATTTATAGAGGAAGAATGCATGGATCCTCTTCCAATTTTTATCATCTACAAATGTTCGTGCTTTTTCTTCATTTTCAGCTTTTTCAGCTTATTTTTCATCCATATTTCATTTTGAAATTTATTTATCTCCACCTACTTCATGATTATTTCCACCAACTAAGCATTGCAAATTTTTTTTTTTTTTCATTCTTCTGATTCCACATATTCTATTCATTTTACTCAAATGATGTAAAAATATTTTTTTCCACCAACTCCACATTATTTTTGTTACCCGTTGCACTCTAACTGCCGTTTCATATTTTTAATGCAAACTTTTAAGGGATAATTTCAAAAATGACACTTTTGGTGTGTCCATTTTTAAAAATGCCACCACGAGTTGTTCATTTTCAAAAATGCCACTAATAAAGTGTAAATTGACTAAATTACCCTTATTTTTCGTTTTTGGGTTTTTGTCGAGGAATTTTTGTCGCGTCGTAGCCTAGCAATTGTTGCCGATCCGAAGCTTCGTGTTTTGTCGAAAAAGTCCTTTTTGGCCGAAGAATTTTTGAAAAACACTTATTTGCCTAAGTGATATTTGCCTATGACTCTTCCGTCGTAGTGATTTTTTTGCGGAAACCTCCTCCGCCGAAAAATTCTCGCCGAAGTGATTTTTGCCAAAAAATTCTCGCCGAAGTGATTTTTGCCTAAGACTCTTCCGCCGAAAAATTCTCGCCTAAGTGATTTTTGCTGAAACCTTTTCCGTCGAAAAATTCTCGCCGAAGTAATTTTTGCCTAAGACTTTTCCGTTGAAAAATTCTCGCAGAAGTGATTTTTGCCGAAAACTTTTCCGCCGAAAAATTCTCTGCCGAAGACCCCTTTGCCGAAGTGTCTTGCCGAAAAAAATTCTTCTTCGCCGAAGACTCTTCTTGTGTTTTCGCCGAAGGAGCTCCGTGTTGGGTCTTAGGCAACCAAATTCGTCTCCGGCTCGGCGCAGAAGTGGCAAAGAAATTTCAGGCAAAGTTTGATTGAGCCAAAGAGAAAATTCAGAGCTTAAGCAGGTCCTCGAAAAATAACATGGTCGATCTTGCCCCAGTCGATGGTAACCTCGAGCTCATTGCATTGCTTTGTGGTGATGAACCCCCTTCGTTGGGGGCCAAAGTTGAGAAACTCCACAAATGGAAATCTAGCTATGATGGTACTGATGATGAGTTCGACAGGTTGGTTACCGAGTTGGAGAGCGACTTGGTGGTTTCGCCGATTTCTGAGGATTCGGCCAATGTTATGTTGGGTAATGAGTTCTTCGAAGCGTTAGCGACGAATGTCGGGGTTCGTGTTTTCTCTGGATCTAACAGAGGTAGTCCTGGTTTGTCTTCGCTTGGTTTGAAGAAGGCTTCCGAATCCAGGATGACGACCGAATCCTCCTCCGACGATGACAATGTATCTTCCAAGGGTAAGGTTGCCGATGACGGGGATCGCTGAACCCGTTATTGAGGACATGCCGAAGACTATGGCTTGGCTTATCCCATTCTATGATGTTGTGCTTGACTTTGTTTGAATACGGTGCCTGGATGGCTTTATCCATATCAACTTGTTATGTTTGCCTTGTGGCTTTTTTGTTGTTGTTGTGTTGTTTCTTTGTTTCCGAAACTCGTTGTTGAATGCTTTTTCTCTAAGGAGGATCGATTTGTTTCACTGTATCTTGCGTTAATGTTACTGCCAACGATTCGTTTGTTGGGTTTAAGACGATCATTCCGATTCACGGATATGTTAACGTAAACATATCCGCTCCGATAATGAGCATAGTTGTTTCGACCAACGATTTATTTATTGGGTTTTCAGATGAATATTTTGGTTTACGGATACGCTACCGTAAGCATATCCGCTCCAACAATGGACACGTAGTACTGTTGCGACCAACGATTTGGGTGTTGGGTTTATGATGAACATTTCAGCTTACGAAAACGCTACCGTAAGCATATCCGCTCTGACAATGAACATGTAGTACTGTTATGACCAACGATTTGGTTGTTGGGTTTAGGATGAACATTTCGATTTACGGATACACTATCGTAAGCATATCCGCTCCGACAATGAACATGTACATTTATATAGCACGCGCTTTTAATCCGCTAGAATGTAATAGTTAGATCCGTAAAGGATGTAGTAGTTCGTTGTTGTGGCCAGTAGCAACGAGAGTGAGATGAGATGTCTGTTTAGTTAAGACTTTGAGTAATACGTAAAAAATGCGAATGGGATGCCTGTTTTCGTTAAGGCTTTAGTAATCCGTAAAGGATGTGATATGATGACCTTAGCTTCGAAAAGCTTGCATTAAGTAGACGTAGAGCCTATTATAAAGGTGGGAGTATACGAGTGGTCCAACCAACAAGACAAATGAACACTAACCCCAACAACGGTGGTTTTATAGGAGCGTTCGCAGCGCCCCTATAGACTCGGGCACCCTCGATCCCTTGGGAGCCTGTACGCATATGACAACTCGTATTCGAGACCGTTGAAGGTCGACCAAGGTGCCAAGCGCCTCTGCTATATGGTGTATGCGGTAATGAGGATCCCGACGAGGCTAACTCCGCTTATCAAGGAGAGTACAATACAAAGATGGAGGGAATCATGAAGCATGGAGCATGCGACAACCATCAGAAGTAGCAGTTCCTGGAGGAAAAGATAGTCAGTTTGGAAGCGTCCCTCAGGAGAATACCTGGAGTCCCACCTCCCGCAAAGAAGTTCGCACGAGACTCGTTCAATGACTGCCCGTTCAGCAAGGAGATCAACGCTGTGGAAATTCTGGCGAAATTCAGCTTCCCCACCATGAGGTTATATAGCAGATTGCAGGATCCAGATGAGCACATGGCGCATTACAAGCAATGAATGATGGCGACCTCGATGCCCCTTCAACTCCGAGAGGCATGCATGTGCAAAAGTTTTTTGTCGAGCCTGGTGGGGCCGGCATTACAATGGGTTATTAACCTCCCTAGAAGAAAAATTGCCTCGTTTGCCCATCTGCATTATGCATTCTCACGACAATTCTCAAGCAGCAAGAAACCTGCAAGGTTTCCGACGACCTCTATGAGGTCATGTAAGCCCCCAACGAGTCCCTAAGAAGTTATGTCACAAGATTCAACCAATAAATGGTAGCCATTTCGGACTGCAACGTGTCAACTGCCCTATTGGCATTTATCTGCTTACCAACGGGCCCTTGTATATGGTGTTAACCAAATACGCACCACTGGCGATGGAAGACACGATGCTGCAAGCTAATGCTGAGATCAAATGGGCAGAGGACGAAGAGAGACGGACACTGACCGCCTCTCTAGACAAAGACGGACCCAGGAAGGAAACAACCATATGACAAAAATGACAAGAGGGATGCACGAAATAACTACGACAAAAGGCGCGATGATAGATCCCGAAATTATTTCGGCGAATGTCATTTCGTCACAGTGCACCAACCAGAAGAGGAAACCCAGTCTGATGAGGAAACACTTGAATCGCCCACGTTGGAAGAAATGGGTTTTGACCTACCGGAAACCCAGCTGATTAGCAATATGCGAAGCCTGGGGTATCATGTCTGATGGCCCCAAAATAAGCGACCAGAAGGTCCACCGAAAGGAGGATCGTACTGGTGTGACTATCATCAAGGAGATGGACATCGTACGAAAGATTGTGTGGCGCTATCGAATTACAAAACTTAATACGTAGGGGCATCTGAAGCAGTATTTGTCGGACCGAGCGCAGAAAATGATAGAGGAGCAAGAGAAAATCGGAGTGGAGATCAAGAAAAGGGGGCACTGAGACACTTCCAGAAGCCCCTCACCCTAAAAAACTATCAACTTCATCTCCGTAGACTCCATCGAAGCTAGAGGAAAGCAACAGGTAGCAGCGGCTTGTGGCAAAGTGAGAACGAGAGGAATCCAACATCGCCCATTATCCAGTTTAGGAGGACCCATCATATGCTTTGAACTCCCCCCAGAAAGAGATGATTTCTCCCTGGCGAATGACACCCTTATGGTTACCTTGCACTTCTCGGATTATTTGGTCACGAGAATATTGGTAGACAACGGAAGTTCTACAAACCTACTCTTCCTTACGGCATTCGAAAAAATAAACCTTATTAAGGAACAGTTGTCCCCAAATATCACGACTCTCATCGGCTTCAAAGAAGAAGCTACGAGATCTATGGGGAAATTTGTTTGCCAGTGTTTGCCGATGGAGTGTTCAAGGAAACTGTATTCATGGTGGTAGATTGACCCTCCAGCTATAATGCGATACTAGGACGACCGTGGATTCATGCGATGAAAGCGATACCATCAACTCATCAAAATCCCAGCTAGAGATCGGGTTGGATATATTCGTAGCGAGCCAAGAAAAACTACACCATAGCCCGCGATACACAAGATTAAAGAAAGAATGGGTTATGAAGAAGTGATCGCGTGACAAGAAGATGATCCAACAATCAGAACTCGGAAGAGGAGCCACGAAGTAACAAATGGGGGAGCAACGGAAGCGATTGGAGATGAGAAGCATCACTCTCTCGGCTCGGATGATCAGATGTTCAGGGAAAAAAATGATCCATTATTGGCCTCAGCCCCGAAAGGCGGAGAGGAAGGATTCATCATGAATATGTCAAGCCCGATAAGTCGAAAGGAGTTGCAGAGGTTCTTAGGAAAAGTTGGAGAGTACAACTGGAGCGTACCCCTCCTGGCGGAAAAACTTTTTTCGTTCACCACGGAGTCATCGGCGGAAATCGATGGACCCATGAGGGAGGTGGCGATGAGCCAATTGAGAACCCACCTTCTGGCGAGGCCGAAATTGGTCATACCCGACAACCAGGAGCCGCTAAACATGTTCCTTCGGGCAAAAAAAAGAGTAGTGTTCGTAGTTATGTCAAAGGAGCAGGAGGATCGCATCACTCCTGTGCTACACCAGCCAGTTGTTGACACGAAAGGAGACTGGGCTTTCTCCGAGTCGGAAGCTAACACTCGCCCTTGCTTCCGAATGCAGAAGGGTGCAGCCGTATCTATACCAGCATCCGGTCACAGTAATCACGACCACACCGATAGAGCTAGAAGGGAGGACATTATCATCCGTGGCCGGGATATCCGAGTTGATTGGAGAGTTTGACGATCTCAAACTTAACTTCACACTCGGAGGAAAGAACGACTCATGACCTCTGGAGGGATTCGACCAAGATTTCAACGGAGAAGATCTCAAACACGAAAATACAGAGGGAGGCCTACCCTAAGAAAGATCATAGTTAAGACATATACCTTAGTTTATTTCGAACTAATTTTCAGTTTTCATTGAAATTTCGGGTGTTCGGAGAGATGGCCAAGCATCTACCCTCACGATTCTATCTTAATTATCCTATATCGTCTGCTTAAGTCCATTCTGATCTCGCTTTCAGTTCGTAATTGCATTTTGATTTCTTTCTAAAAAAAAGAGGAGTTTGACTGCGTAAGAAACACTGTTTTCTTATTTATTCAGAGACAAAAAAAATATGAAGGAGGATATTTACCAACAAACGCAATACAGGGTAAGAAGAAAATTTGATGAATGCGACATCTGGCTGACAAATATAATCACGGACGACGCTAAAAAAAATTATAGCCGGACAGACGGCCCATGATAAGATATAAGCCATCAAAGAATAGCGTGAGCAGCCCGAGGAGGTGCGCACCTATGGAGAATTACACGGGCGCCGGGAACATCCCGATGATCTAGCTCCTGGTTCAAAAGAATGAAATTGTGGAGCCCCCGGGAGTAGCCCATTGGGGAAATAGCCCGATTCGAGACCTTCGGCCGGAGAAGACGCCGGAGCCGGACCACGGATGATTAAAGAGCGGGCAGTGAAGAAAATCACGGCGTCCCTACCAATCAAAAATGAAGGAGAAATTAGAACCGCCGTCGCGCCATCTGTCATAAATAACGGGTTTGCACAGAGGCCCATGATTAGAAATGGATAAACGCGGATGGCCGAAGCATTGGGGAAGCATTGAACCACTGACAAAGTAACCGTCGGGAAGAAAACGGCTGGTGGGGCGGAGCGATCATCGTCCAAAATCTGCTCTCGAGTACGAAAAGTCATAGAAGGAAAGAAAAGAGATCTAGAATCAATGAGAATGAATGAGGAGAGGTTTGAGGCATATATAGCCGCAACAGACCATCAAATCGTCCAAGTCGTGTCTCGAGAAAGTACGAGACTCCATTTTGGGAAAAGAAAGAGGTATGCATGGCCTCGGGAAAATATGGGATACGAACCTCCTCGATCGCTTACAAAGGCGACTCCAAGGGCGACACGTGGACGTTGCAGACAATTTTTGGTTGTCATAAAGGTACACAAAATCGGACATAAAATATGGGATAATATATATCCCTTAATAAAACAAAAAGAGGCCCAAAGGCCCAAAATTGGAGAATTACAATTGTCAAGAAGGCAGCGTAGACTCCCAAAAATGCCCCGTTTGGGATAACGCCCCGATGCAATTCGTCTTTAGGGAGCAGGATTGGTCCTCCGGTCTCTACCCCTCCCCCCCCCCCCACCAAAATGCTGGATCCGTCTAGCAGTCAACGAGGGGGCAGGTGGCTTGCCTCAGGCCCTTGGCTTCTGTGGAAGTTCTCATGCTCTCCACCAGGTCTCCAAACTCAGGTTATTGCAACCTCCACGGGAGTTCTCATGCTTCCCGCCAGGTCTCCAGACTCAGGTTATTGCAACTCCGGGGGAATCTCGAGCCCTCATAGGTCTCCGGACTCAGGCAAAGGCCTTCGGGGATCTCATGTCCGCAGATCTCAGGACTCAGGCTCAAGCTTTCAAGGATCTCGTTCCCTCAGATTTTCGGACCTGGGTTCTTGTCGATGAGGTCATGAGCGCATGATCATACGACTGCGTTCATGATTCGACAACAGGAGGAAAATCTTAAGCGCATGATCGTACGATATCGTTTCAGGTTGGAATTCCGGAGAAACACCATTCCTTATACGAAAGATATTCCATCTGTTGCCCTAGCCCTCGACTCGGGCTCGAAAAACGGAGGGGGCAATTGTTGGGGATAAAATAATCTCCTTTGGATTACATGAATCGCCTGAAGCCACGTATTCCACAACGCGGTGGAAAGACTTAACTATTTTGGTGGAGCAAGAGCCCTCAGAGGAGTTTGGGCCTGAATCTAAATGGCCCAAACATACAGGTGGGGTCACTTGGGCCTGGCCCCATCCCGGGAAGTGTACCTCGCTATTCGGAGTGATTAGGATCTGGAACCAGGTGATCAGGCCTACCCCGCTGTGTCAGACGCTGCCACCAATGCGGAAGGTCAGGTGCAGAGTAACAGAGCTGTATGGTCGGCCAAGTGGTACAAGAAGACAAGGAAAGTAGGTGAAAAGCACTCGAGCACACCATACCGGATCAAACCCGGAAGTCCAGATCCGACCCGGCGAAGGACGCATAACCCGGTATCCGATCCCAGACAGGTAAAAGTCTATAAATACTACTCTATCTCCTTCATAAAAGGGGATCGAATCTCTGAGCTAAAGATCACTTACAATCAGCCTATCTTTTCGAGACTAAGGCCCATTCCCTTGAGGTTCAGTCTCTTTTCCGGTTGTTTAGGACCATTCCTTCCGATCTCATATCGGATTTCTCTTCTTCTCCGGCCGTTCCTTGGCCGGAATACTACTCAACTCTCTCTCTCTCTCTCTCTCTCTCTCTCTCTCTCTCTCTCTCTCTCTCTCTCTCTTTATTTAGCCTTACCACCAAATTTCTTCCACCAAACTCTTAGAGATACTCCGCGGACCACCCCTCTCGGCCCCGAAGTCATCCGTTCTCTCTCTTTTTCATTTCCGACTTCCTTCCTTTCACTCTGCACGTCTCCTCGTGGTCCTTTCTCTTTCTTCTTTATTTGCTCTTTTCTGGCTTGAGCGTCGGAGAGCCGTCGAAAAACAGCCCCCCTCCTCGTGTTTTCCATGGCCTTGACGTATTTGTTGATTGCGCAGGAACGGGTCCCCCAGTGATTGTTTAAGAGGACAAAAATTCTCCGAAACACATAATATAAAACAAACAAAAATTATGATCTTTAAAACATAAGTTATACATAATATAAATGATGTAATCCTTTCAAATGTTAATGTTGTGATAAAATATCAGCATCGTATAATAATTACCGTACAAATCGTCCTGAAAATGAATTAGTTCTAACATGCTTGCAATCATTGGAAAAAAAAAAATTCAATGTCAGTATCTAACTTGCTAAAAATCACCATTTTTTAACTAATATGTGCAATTTATTAATCAAACTTTTTGTTACAACATTTACAATAAATTCGAAAGAACTAAGGTTTTGACAAAAAAAACTCTAATACTGAAAGAAGAAAAACAGAGCACATATGGCATGTAAAATTAGAGTCACAAATCATGTAAAAATAGACCCTTAGTTGGGTAAATGCCGACATGAAAGCCATCGATTGAGCAAGTCACCATAAGTGCTCGAAGGTTGATAGCGCAACGAGCAAATTTTTCCCCAAATCCAAAACCCTACATGGCCCTCTCTTGCATCTCAAAACGATTGATTACATAACAAACACTATATAATCCATATTTCAACTTGTTCCATTGAATGGATGCCCCCCCCCCTTCATTCCAACGTGCACATACCTCATACCAGTAAACCTTTGATTTGCGATGAATCTTAGGGGAGCCCGAAAAAAAAAAAATGCACACATGCTTTTAATTACCTCAAGAAAACGTTTTGGTAGCTAGAAAACCAAACACAAAAAATTTGTGATACTCATGATAACCGAATTTATTAATTGTAAACGCAGAGAATATTGATAAATTCATAATTTTCCAAGGAAAAAACCGAGTTATGGTTTTATCAATCAAGGTCTCATAATTAAGGCATGACATGGTTTTCGTTGTTAGAGGCTTATCGATTATGATTTTTAACATTAGTTTTGAAGGTTTTATTTTAGTGTATTATATAGTTTTAGTGTTTTTATGGTGTTTTCAAAGTATTTGTAGTGTTTAAGGTCTTTATAGGTTATCTGGGTAAAAATGACACAAAAGGAAAGATATCCAGTTTGTGGACAGTTCTGAAACGTCTGGAATTTGGCATCCCAAAGTGGTTTTGAAGTTATTTGGATCAACTGTTGAAGAGTTATGCCAATTCTCGTGAAGACTGTTAGAGCATACCACCACATACGGCCTCTAGGCGCGGCTTTGTCCCAAAACCACTGTGACCGTGGCTTACACGACCTGAGCTGCGTGACTGAGCCACGATCGCGGCCCTCTGATACACGACATGAGCCGCGGGTTTCAGCCACGATCGCGCGCGCTCCTCCTCCTTTGACGACCCAAGGCCCAATTCATCACCAAACATGTCCAAACTGAATGGAAAAATTCCTAACCGACTTTAAAGACTTCCAAGATCTATAAATACATGTTTTAAAGCACCTTTAAGACAAGACCATAACCAACATACACCAAGAAATATTTATAGTTTTCATAGAGTTTTATTGATTAAGTGAGAAGAATCATTTTCTTTGTAACCATTGAATCTAAACCCTTGTTTTTCGACTCTGATTTAATTATACAATTCTTCTTCTCTTCTTCTGTCTTGATTTACTTAATTATGTCTGAGTAGTTTCTTAGTTGGGGTTAAGGATTTTTAAAAAGGGATTCATGGATTGTCGAAGTTAGGTTGTTTGATTAGGGTTTATTCTTTAACAAGTTCTTCGTTCTAGATTTATGCATATTGTTTATTGTTGGAGTAGTTAACTAGCAACTGATCATATGTCAATTTACCCACCAAAAGTGATGATAAGTTGTCTGAAATAATCTAGACGAGCTTAGTGTTATAACATGTGAGAATTTACTTATAGGAATTTGTGAACATATCAAATATAATTTGCATGTTTAACTGCTTGATTGCCTGCGAGAGTTGAGTAATTGGATTGTTTAGGCATATGTAATTAGCATTGCGAGAATAGGTTAATTATTCTTTAGAGATTTAAGTTCAAGAACAAAATCTAATCGAAATTTTCTTGTTTGAATTATTTGCACAAAACTGTCCATGATCCCGAGAGAATTTCTTGCTATCCAACGCTTGTTTTACGGATTTTCTTACATCGTTTTAATTTTTTTTTTTCATCACCATTCACAAAAATCATATTTTATGTTTTAGCTATATTCGAATCTCATAGATTTGTAGTACAACCATCGGCCTCTGGTGGATTCGACTCCTAAGTACTATTGCGATTGCATGTGCACTTACATCGTATTTCTAGGGTCAAAACTCTAAGATATCATAGGTATATTCAAATAGCTTATCCAAAGCTAATCCAATGGGATCCCAAGTCGTTGCGCCTCAGTAAGAAGGTCCTCATAGTTGCGTCCAACCACTTAAATTGATGATTTTTCAGCATTTATATAAAGTCCCGAGAGTCTTGTAAAGCCATATAACGCCTCAATAGTACCTCAAAGTGAGTTGGAGCTGCCATCGGTAAAAGCCATTCTGTCATTTGCAAAACTAAAGCGTGTCAAGTTTTACATCACGACAAGAAGGATGGAAGCCAATGCGTCCTTCACTTGTAGCTTTATTCAAGAGAAGATATAAGACGTTATTGGCAATGACAAAAAGATAAGGGAATAGGGAGCATCTTTGTTGTAACCCGTGGAAATTAGTGAAAATTTCCTTTAGTTCTCCACTAACCAATACGGAGAATGAAGCTGCAGAAATGCACACTTTAATCCATCAAACAAAATGATATGGAAGCTCCATAGCTTGGAGAGTTATCGTGATAAAGTTCTACCGAACCGTATTGAACGTTTCGAGATATCATGTTTGAGAACACATCGAGTTATGATTGATGACTTATGATAATCTTTGACAAATGACGTTCCCAATAGAGCATTTTCCATACGCAGCCTCCCTTTTATAAACGCAATTTGATTTGGCTCAATTACCTTTGGAGAAGCAATTTTAGTCGATTAGTCAGCAATTTTAAAATAACCTTGTAGATCATGTTGCAAAACACAATTAGTAAAAAAAATTGGATTGTCTTTGCATTATGCTTTGGAATAAGGAACATAATAGTCGCATTGATCCCACGAGGCATACAACCATTGACAAAGAACGATTGTATAATCATTATGAAATCTGTACCAATTAGTAGCCACGCCGTACGAAAAATACTCGGGAGTTTGACCATCCGAATCAGGAGCTTTGTTTGATGGCATGGCAAAGAAAGCGGTTATGATTTCTTCCAGTCATTAGAAATATCAGTAACTGCGAAATTGGTACGTCCAGAACTAATAAAATATTGTTGGATGGCATGCCAAAGATTATAATTTTTAAAGGATCAAACATAATTTATCCCATTTTGTGATTGCAAGTTTGGCGGTCGGTGCAGAAAATTTAACTTTTTATTTAAATTTATAAATATATATATATAATGGCAATTCTCTCAAATATAACATTTTTATAGAAAAAAATGATTGCCATCTACACCAAGTATAGTCCAGCACATGGTTACACATCCAAACTAAATTAATGTATCAAAACCTCTACCAAGAATTGAATTTGCATGGTGACATACACAAACAAACATAGGTTATGTGACTAACAACATAACCATCATTTTTTGTACTTTTCCGGTGTACCGTACGACAGAATCCGGTACCTTCCGGTTAGATCCGGATTGACCCATAAAAAATATCCAACCCAGTTAGTACTTATAACCGACCGACCCAAAACTCAAGTGAATCAGCCCATATCCGGTCCACCTATAACCGACCGGACCCGACATGAAAACCGACTGACCGACATCAAACTAGAAAAAATCTTTCGATCTGGACTTCTAAAACAGAAAAGCAATGTCAATTTTGTGTTCTTTGTGACGGTTTTGATGCTGTCATGAACCCTAACCTAAAAAAATCTCTTATCTTCTTACTCGAACTCTACTGGTCACGAAGAAAACGAAATTGACATCGCTTCTTATGGTTTAAGAAGTCCAGATCGAAAGATTTTTTTTAGTTTGATGTCGAGTCGGTCGGTTTTGATGTCGGGCCATGTCGGTTATATGTGGGTTGGGTCTAGACCGATTAACTTGAGCTTTAGGTTAGTTACTAACCGAGTCAAATATTTTGATGGGTCAATCCGGATCTAACCGGACGGTACCAGATTCCGTCATGCAGTACACTGGAATAGTGCTGAAAATTATTGTTATGGTGTTAGTCACATAATCTATGTTTGTTTGTGTATGTTACCATGCAAATTCAATTCTTAGTGTATGACTATACTTGGTGTAGCTCGCAATCATTTTTCCTTTTTATAATTTTGTTCCAAATTATCAGCACTGGTTTAAATTTCCAATAGTAGTACAAATTCAATATCAAATGACTCAAAACAAATATAAATCTTAAATTTGGAAAGAGGAACGCAAACATTTTTTTTTTTGTGATCCATTTGGGGAGAAAACATATTTTCGCATAATAATTTGATCTATTTTTGAAATTTAAACTTGATGTAATAATTTTGGAACAAAAACTAATTTTTGTGTTATTTTAAGATATTTTTCTTTAAATTTTATACAAAAATACATAAATATCATAGACCATATTTATTTATTTTTGTTTTAAAATTTTATCTTTCATATATTAAAAAAGAAATATTAGAGACTTACTTGATAGCACCACAAATTCTCAAGTCTTTTTCTATTATTTTTTTTTAATCCAAAATTATTAAATATTTTTTTTTAATTAATCTACACAATAATTACAGCATATTCTGATTTCCATTTTAGAAAATTAATTGTATTTAATATTGTTAAAATAGTTAAAAATCGATTAAATATTTTTCTTCAATGTAAATTTCCACAACGATTAAATGAAAAAATATTTCACATGTTCTCCTATTTATAGTTACACTTATAAGTGGAATAAATTAAATGAGTGTGGGTTACAAAAAAACTTTAAGCTCATGAATACTCAAAATAAAATTTGAAATAGTTATATTAGGGTTTTTAAACGGCGTTTAATGATGCCCTTAACAAATTATATCAAAACTGGAACAACAATATAAAATCAATCCTAGAAAGAAAAATATTACATCGTTCTTTTTTTTCAGAAAATTACATCCTTCTATTGAATTTGATTGGCAGAGTTTATAAAAAAATATTATGTTTTTTATTGATCCAATCAATTTTTGTTGACAAAACATAAAGTTGAGCATTTAAAAACTGCAAATGTTCATATCCTTTATGCATTCAGATCGAGTTTTTTGGCAGAGCATTGACCTCTAATATATTAAAAATTAAAAATAAAATTATATAACTAATTTATTTGTTAATATAACATCAAAACATATTATATTAATCTTTAATAATTTTAATTCATATTTATCATTATTTTATTTATTCTATTATTTTAAAATAATATTATAATAAAATAATAATTCAATTAAACATAATTTAAATTTGAAAAGATTATAAAAAAATTGTTCTAATTTATAAATATAATATATATATACATACACAATGCATTAAAATAAATATAAATATAAATAAATTTATGTAATTATAAAATAGATTTATATTAATATTAATCATTGTTTTATATATTCTATTATTTTTAAATAATATTATAGTAAAATATAATTAAAATATTAAAATATTAGAGAACTATGTTATAATTTATAAATAGATTTATATTAAAACTAAAAATTAATATTTACCATTATTTTATTTGTTATATTATTTTTTAAATAGTATGCTAATAAAATAATAATTTAATAAAAATATTTTATATATATATTATGCATTAAAATACATATAAATAAATATAATAAAATATTTTATTTTTATTTTATATTTAGTCACTCAGCACTGCCAATCACTTAAAATTTATATATTAATCAGAACATATTACTTTCTGCTATTGCTCTAATATAAGCCATGCCAATCATGGCGTATGTATAATTAATTGCCTTCTAACATTACCTAACGCATTATTAGAATTACTTCTTCCTCTTTTTTCTGCTAAAGTGCTATTAGGATTACTTATGAAATAATTATTCTCAATTGCTTAGTAATAAAATATTCTCCAATTGTTGGCATCTAATCGATCAATCTTTCGGATATATCGACAATGTGCAACAATCAATCGTCTATGGCGCGAGAAAATCACTATTCATTGCTCGACCTTAACTCTTTAGAAGTGCGATTATTTAACATCTAAGTGCAATCGTAAAATTTTGGTGCAACTCAGGTGGATACCATGAAAGACTGCACTGATTTACAAGAAAACAAAATATATGAACAGAAATAAACGGGAGTTTATGTTTCCGGATGATAAATGAGTTTAATTCCGTGTTGCTGGCAAAGTAGTTATTGCAGTTGCTACAAATTTTTTGATAATCTACTTGTCAGGGTGATGAAAGGTATATATTATCTGTCACAGCAGCCTTGTGGCATATAAAAAGTTTTATTCTCCATTATACGGCTGAAAAAGTATAATGTCGGCTTGTTTTATCATGGAGAAGGGTCTTATGAAAGTAGTGGGATTGGACACCTCCAATTCGGCATGAAAAGATTATTGGGTACCGGATGTATGGCCAAGACCGGCAAGATGTAAATGGGGTATTTATCCGTCGAATCTGATTGTAAATCATATGATCAATTCGATGACAAAGGAGTGGAATACAAATATGTTGAAGGAGATTTTTCACCCAGATGACATTCCAATAATTCAGGATTCATCAATTAGCAAGAAAATTACACCATATAAGATTGGGTGTGCCTGCACGAAGTCCGCAAAATATACGGTCAAGTCGGAATATTAGGTAGCTCATAATGGTCATAGGCAGTATAATCAATCGATAATATTGGGACCATCTATTATCCTATTACAAGCACAATCATGGATGATTCGTGGACCATCCAAATTAAACAAATTATATGGCAGTTAACTTCGAGTTGTTTAGCGGTTAATCACTGTCTGTGGAGTAGGGATATTAACTATGATATTTAATCATGTCATATTTGAATGTCCCCCATAATTACAAACGTGGGTGCTATCCAATATCTCATCGGTTTTAGATGTTTTTCCATCCTCATCGGTATATGCTAATGTGGATTATCTGTTTTGGAGAGTACCAGAGGAGACCATGAAATAGGAGGCTTCAAGCCCGTTTACATGGATTTTCTGGTATGTATGGAAATCACATAATGTTAAGCTGTTTAATAATGTGGATCGAAAACCACCGGATATTTTAAAATTGGCATTAGGAGAAGTTTTAGCGTGGGAACACGCATATTTAAGGATTGATCTGATGGGGTCTCCAACCCTTTCTCATCAAGTTCTTTCACCTCTCTTGACCCATCATGGACCGGTTTGCCAAATGGATGACTCATGGAAATACGATAAGTTGAACCCAGGACTAGGATGGTGCACGGCTCAGCCAAACATGGTACTTTCTTTTTTGGGTGCAAAGGGACAAAGATGAAGCCTAACCTCTCGGTAAATTTTGATTTGGGCAATGGAATGCATGGTAACGCATCAGGTGTTTGCCATCACTTTCTAGACAGATTGCTCCGAATTAGTGAAGATGGTGTCAAACCAGAAAGCTTGGTCTACTTTCTCTACATTACGGGATATATTTGCCAACTTAAAAGACTATTTTCAATACTTTTCTATTGGTCACTTAAACTGTAGTCTGAATAGTAAGATAGACTGTTTGGTTTGAAGTGCTTTATCATGCTTCTTAGATTTTATTTATGTAAACGATACAGCGCTGGTTTGGTTAACCTTACGCCTTTTGTTTAATTTTAATGTTTGATTGTTGAAAACAAAAATAACATTATTAGAAAATCTTCTTAAAGCAGTTTTAGGATTAGCATGGTTTATCTATCTATATTCATTTATGATGAATGACGATGAAAATACTATAACTGTCGCATTAGTCACACGACCACCTTTTAACTCATAAGCTCGCATATGTAACCACATGTTGACCAAAAAAATGTTTATTAACAAGAACATTATGCACCTTTGGTTTATACTCTTTATATCTAAGACCAGTCTCTAATCATGTGAGATCTACAATTAAAGCTTCACTCATCATTTTCCAAGCGTAATATATATCTTGAACTTAAACTCAAATATGATAGCGCATTTTTAACTATTTTGTGTAATAACCGGTGGATTTCACACCAAAATCCAAACTAATTTTCAAGACAAGTGAAAAAAAAAAACACTATTTTTAACATTAATGCATCTACAATAATAAACTCAAATTAAAATCGCAATGCACAAACCTAGAACCATGCCCTACCGTAGACCGATAAATAGAATTTTCAACCACTAAAATACCATATGCATTCGTTTTGGAAAATGTTCTATATGTAAACTCTCTAGTGAAATCAAGTTTACACTAACATAAAAAAAAGTTCAAACTATATAACTAGATGATATATAATTAAACTAAGATTACAGATCGCAATATCATTTGATGCATGTCTCATATATTTACATGAAGACGCTCTCCTTATTAGACGCACAAACAGTCGCCAAACTCCACTTCTCTTTCACGTTCTCTATTACAACTTGCATCTTTGTTTATTATAAATTTACATTAAATTAATCGAGTTATTAGTATTTAAATTAATATATACTTCAATGATTGGTCCGTAAGATATTAGGAATTTCTGCTCGAAGATTTCGTGTTAGAGTTAGCAATTGATTACAATTTATTATACACTTATGGGAACAATCACTCAATTGGTGACTAAATTTGATTCTTAGTTCCTATGAAATTACACACAATATGTAAATAATCCATTGGCTTGTCATTTTTGTGGAAGACATAATCCAGCATGATTTGAAGCGAATCTATGACATTAAACTAGAAGACCATGTCATTAATTTCCCATAATTTTAAACTATAATGTATGAATAAACAAAATATTACTATATATACGAGTTAATATATATATATAAATATCAATAAAACTCCGTTCTGAATTTGGATAGTTACAGTGTCCATCACCAAATTATAGATCATTTAGGATCTAAATGGTAACAGCGGAATTTAGGTGAAAGTAGAATATGACATAATTAATTTGAGATTTTTGGCGAAATCTAACGGAATAACTTAAGATTCAAATGGTAATAGAAGAACTTCGTTAAATCTAGCGGAATCTGACAGATTAATTTACTAACGGAATAAATGAAATTGTGGTTGGTTGAGTAAATGAAATAATTGAACAAAAAAGTCTACAATAACTCCTTAATTGAACAAAAAGTCTATATATATAGATTAAAAAATTTAAATTTAATTTTTAAAATTTAATTTTAAAATTAAATATTAATGATATTTGTAATATCATCTTATGTGAGATTTTTTCTGAGTGGCCTGGGGTCCATATGCCATACGGCATCTGCTTTTTGGGTCCGGTCATCTGATTTTATATATTTGAATTATCCATATATATCTTATCCATCTTTCGTATTACCGATTCTATTTTTAAAAATACTATTTCATGTATAATTTTTGATACCCTAAATATTCTTATATGATTGGTACTTGTTACTATCCGACATGTTTTCCGAAATGAAACATGTCATGTTGTGATATGTCGAATACCTAATAATTAAAAAACTATCTCCGATATAAATAATAACATGTAAATAATTTTAAAATATAATATTTGAGAATTATCTCACAAATCTAATTTATCCATCAATAATATCGTGTTTAATTTCTCAACAATATTTGCTCAAATTTTTTTTTTTTGCCATACAAATATGAAAGTGAATAAGTAAAATTTATAACGAAGAAAAACTAAAAAAAAAAAATCATTTGACTTAATTTGCTGTGTGTATTGTGGAATTCCAAATGGTGTATTATAAAAAGTTCCTTCCAATTCCTCCTAGTTGAGCTGATATCAAGTTACCATTTATGGTCTTAGGGGCTGTTCGTTTGTTCATCTGGAATTTCCATCCAAATAGTCCATCCAAGTGCTCCATCTGAATGATACATTTGAATGATGTTCGTTTCCATTTTTATTGATCATTTGGATAATTCATCTGAATGAACCTTTGTTTGTTTTGTTAGTTTTGTGTAAATTTACATCTCTATCTAGATGATTTTAATAAGAAAATGACTATAATGCCCATGCTTTGATCTAATCATATTTTTAATCTTAATCTTAACTATATTAATTTTAATTTTTGATCTAAAATATATTTACAACTAAATAATTTTCAAATTATTATTTTGACATTTATAAATTTACATTTTCATGAAATATTTTTTTTTTTATAAAAGAATCAAAACATTATTTAACCATTAAGAAAGAAACAATATCAAAACCTCAAAAAACTTAGCAATTAAAAATTGAAAATAGTATGAAGTTTCACAAAAGTCAAAACATTATTCCTTTCAATTCTTCTGTTTCCCCACAAATCAGAACAAAAACATTGTTCACATACATGTTAATATGGAAGTCTAGTTCCTTTCGCCATCTCCATAGTGATAGAATCACGCATAGCCTCCATCATTCTATCACCAACCGGTATGTATGGAACATGCCCATCATTTTCATCACCATAATGTTCATACGCTTCCACCGTTTCCCAATGTGCAAAATCAGAATCCTCCTGCTGTGAATCTCGGATAAAATTATGGAGAGCCATGGTTGCTGTCACAATCTTTATCCATTTCTTCAGCTCATACTTGGGGTGTTTCCTATCTAGAATCCTCCATTTAGCCTCCATACACCAAAAGTTCGCTCAATTATCGATCTCAAACTAGAATGATTACGGTTAAACAATTCTCTACTGTTGGTCGGTGGTCCTCCTCTGTTGAACTGATCTAGGTGGTATCTAGTTCTACGATGAGGGCCTAGGTAACCACTTCTGGTTGGGTAACCTGAGTCGACTAAGTAGTACTTTCCAGATGGAGGATGCGGAAAAGAAGCTTCTTGTGTAGCACATATGTTAGCACCTTTCTGTCATGTGCTCTCCCGGGAACCCCAACATAAGCATATATGAATTTCACACTGAAATTGCATATAGCAAGCACATTCATTGTTGCTTCTGCTTTTCGACCTCTAAATGGCTCTACCTTCCCTGATGGAGGACGAACTGGTACATGAGTACCATCAAGGGCACCAATGCAATCCCTAAAATAAGGCATATACCAGTCATCATATAAGACACTTGTGAACTCATCCCTTGTAGGTTTCACAATGTCTGCTGCGAGTCTTAAGAGAGCACTCAAAACATCATCCAACTTCCTTTTCACTGTGTCAAGTGAATGTTGATATCGCTCAGCTAGGACCCGTAAAGTTAGATCTTGCGCAACCATCTCTATGAACATTGCAACACTCTCTTCAAGATAAACATGGCAAGATTCCTCTAACTTATACTGTTCTGATAGCCTCTTACATAAACTCCTAAATGTTGATTGGTTCATGCGTAGAATATCAAAGCATTGTACCTTAGACTCCAACATAAACCGTTGCACACGACGCCAGCCTCCACCTCGATTTGTCTTCACTAATTGTCTGTCAATATTAACTTCCTTCACTCCATACATTTCTTCTATAAGAGCATACATGTTTTTCTCCTCCTCTATTATCAACTCCATGTCATCATCCTCAATTAAAAATCTAAATGTTTCCTGCAAAACCAGAATAGAAAATGAAATGAAATTTTTGTACTTGAACAAGCCAAATCAAGCAAAAAACAAGTGGCAACATTCACATAAAACCAATCTCATCTTCTAAATTATGATTCCCGAGATTTTTGTAATTGTATCTTACTGTTCATCTCGTCTTAACCTTCTGCAATCAACGGAAGATTCAACAAACAAAGCTTCTGAAAATTGGCAGCGAATATGGATCAGATAAGACAACAAACACAGCTCCTGAAACAAAAGATTACAAACTCCTATATCAATCTTTTTCCTCTCGACAAAACAAAAGATTGAACTAGTTCACCATCAACAACCTTTACAATGTATAAGCAACCTAAGCTAAGTTTAGATTTAAGTCTCCTTACCAAACACAAACATAAATACACCTACAAGCCTTGTGGACACCATATATTAATCAAAGTCAAACAGATCATTAGAATTACTAAGAATCACTAAAATCAATCCTAAACTTGCAAAATCAAGGCAGATGAGATAAATCAGACAAAATCACAATTAACAAGTTCAAGACAATACCTTTTCAAGTTGATTAATGAGGGAAACAAGAATCGAATTGGTGGTCTTAGTTCTCTCGCTCTGTGGAATCTTCAATCCTCCTTCCATGGAAGCTGATGCTCTGCAACAATGAAAAAAACATTGAAAGACAAAAGTAATGAGATAGCATCTACCTCATAATCATAACTGATAACTGAAAAAAACATGATAATTTCATTCTCATTCACACAACATAAACATGCTTCTCATACACAAAATAAGATACTAGAGTTCATAAGAAACATTGAAAGACACTAGAGTTCATAAGAAGCATTAAAAGCATAAATGGTCTTCATGCATCCCTGCTTTCACCAGTTGCAAACTCCAAGTACAAAACCTTGTTCTCATCATCTTTATAAAATAAGAACGTCTGACGATTGGCAATATCTTGCTTGAGATGCTGAATTGCTGCTTTGTACAAGGGAGACCACATCCTTATAGTAGGCAGCAAGTGTAGAACCTCCATAGCTCGAAGCTGACTACAACTAAATTCAGGGTGGCTCTCTATTAGTTGATTCTTGTGGAAAAGAATCTTATCACGTGACTGAACACTATCCCTAATCACTTCTGCTACAGCTTGTCTTGCTTGTACAGATCTTGATCTTTTTCTAGTAGCCCTTTGCCTACTAGATGATGAGGGACCATTGCCAATATTAGAAGATGAGGGACCATTGCCAATATCAGCATCTGCATCTTGATTAGGAGGGATTTTTCTTGATTCAACATCATCATCTTGAGTAGGAGGAATTTGCCTTGATTCAGCATCAGCATCCAGATGCATTGTGTCTAAATGCTCTTCACCTTGCTGAGCAGTCCAACCTTCAGCTCCACTTATTTGAACCGTACCAAAGACGTTTTCCATCAAATCCATGTTTGCCATTGATTTATCTTTTATTTTTCTAGCTCCAGGCCATTCCTGAAATCAAACAATGAGAACAAAAAAGATATAAGGCAGTGAATCAAGAAACCAAGCAGTCCTTACATCAAAACAAAAACCAAAACCAAGTGTAATGAACATATATATACCTTACACCGCTCGTTCCACCAGTCCTCACTCATGTCTATGAACCCATTTGAATCATAACCAAGTCCAGTTCTGTTGTGCGTCAGTTTCTTGAAAGATTCGTACTGGCTCTTGCAAGTAGTAAACTTGATCCCAAATTTTTTCCATGGATGTCTTTCCCCAAATGCCTCATAGAACTTGTCTATAATTGACTGTCTCCCAGCATCATTCACATTCTGTTTTCTTATATTTTCTTTCAGTTTCTCATCAATTCTTAGTTGAAGATAGAAACGGGTTTGCTCATCACTCCAAGCAAGATTCTTAGTTGAAGATATAAACAAATATTTATGTAAAAAACCAATCTAAATTTCAGAAAAGCATTTAGTAAATGAGTTTAGAGGTGAAGATACTCACATCAGTACCAGGGACGGATATCATTGTTTCTCTGAAAAAGTGCCAGCGACTATCTATAAGAAGTAAGAGTGAATGACCAAGGTAAGATGTAACCTGTTATACCAAAATAAACTCAAGGAAACAAAAGATAAGAAAACAACATAGCTTATTTTGATTTTGATTCTATCTTCTAGTACCATCGATTGTTTTAGCGTTGCATATACAAAAACTGATGGCAACAGAATACTAGAGTCTAGCCTTGTTATATAAACAAGGGAAACTTCTAGTGCTTGACATTGAAGAAACAGAACAAGTCCGTAAACACATCAAGGAAGTTTATACTTATACCATGACAGATTAACCAAAGCTAAACAAATATTATACCATGAAGCTAAAAATTGCCTCAATTTCTCATATTCCAATGATAAACCTTCATCTAATGATACAAGGTTTAAGCAGAGTAACTCCAAGCATATTATCCAGCTTAAAATATAAATTTTTCTCAAACCCTTTTTCCAGCTACGTTAATTCTCTAATCTTTATACCTCAAACCCATAAGAAAAACACTATACTTGAGAATTTATATCAGTAACTACACTATCCTAGCTTTTTCTTCAATTTTATCTTTGGTAATACACATCAATTCCCAAAAATTCAACCTGAAGTCACAAACAATCACAAGTTTTCTCAGTGATTTTTTTCATATTTTTAGGAAGAAATGAGGAAGAGCTAAGCTAAACGAAGCAACCTTCGAAGTGTTTCCGAACAAAATTCACCAAGAGAAGGATGTGTCGAGAAGCTACGATTATCTCTAAGCAGAAACCAATCTTCACTCTTAACAAGACTTATGGTCCCAACGTTTATACTTTTACAAAACAATATCAACCTAAAGGACAATATGAAAAAAAATGGTGAAGAATAACACAACGATGATGTTCTAAGCAAAAGCAGGAAAATTTCAAAAAATTTGGAAACCATAGCAAAACAAAAAGAGAACACAACTACAAAAAAAGAAAACCCAGAAGAAGCAAACACATAACACAACCTCTAATCCTCCATAAATTTCATGTTCGCTAAAAATAAAAAGCTAAGAGAAAGTAAGAAGAAAAGAGAGAGGAGAAGCTCACCTGTGTATTCGCCGGAGAGAGAGAAGAAGCAACGAGACTCGCCGGAGAGAAAGAAGCAGCAGCGAGACTCGCCTGAGAAAGAAGCCGCCGAGATTCGTCGGAGTGAGAAGCCGTAGAGAGAAAGTGAGAAGACGTCGAGAGAAGCCGTCGAGAGAGAGACTTCTTCTGTTTAGATCTAGGTTTAGATCTAGTTTTTTTTTTGTAATTTGTTGGTTTAGCTAAGGGTATATTCGTCATTTGCCATTTTCTACTGAATCATTTCCATTCAGATGGTCCAATTTCGTCCAGCCAACTGATTTTGAAAATTTTGCCTAAATTTTAAAAACTCATCCAAATGGTCCATTTGAATGTTGCTCATTTTTTGCACAAAACGAACATCAATTCTCATTTTCATTCAAATGGTCCATCCGAATGAACAAACGAACAGCCCCTTAATGTAGAAAATGATTAGTTTTTTACCGTGATATCATAAAACTTTACCTACTAAAACTATGGTGGTATATAAATTTAATTTTTAAAATAATTGATTTAATTACCTCACCAAAGTCAATTATATTTTTCGAGTGATTGAGCTAAAGCAATTATAAGAAAAGTGGCATACCATTACATAGTCATTTATGTCCAATGAATTACAAAGATTCCACACTCGTCTGATTTGATATTATATTCATACTGTTGTATATTTAAGCCATATGAAAAGGTCGAGTTTTAAAATCCAAAATGCAAACAGCAAGTTCAGCTGAAAGTACGCTTGTAGTATGTCGGGGGCAAATCATAGGAACTAAATTTTCTATACTAGAGATGCGAAACGCACATTAATTTAGAGCAATGATTTTTGATTTGGTTTTGTTTATAGACTTAAAAAAACAAATAAAAGACAAAAAAATTACAATGCAAGAAGTAAAAAAAAGAAAAGAAAAAGTATTAGACCATGGAGTTAACTAGATAAGTATGGATAATGCAAGATATTAAATCAATCATAATCCTGGAGCTTGGAACACTAGTCAATGCACTAATCACGATGTTTGCCTAACTTGCATTTGCATATTAAATAATTAACAAGTAATAACAAATAAGTTCACTAAGCTTACTAATTACCCTTACATCAATTCTCATTGGCCACAAAAAGCTCATTTAAGTTTGGTTCATACATTTTGTTAAACATTTTTTGAGCATGAAAATTTGTGTCATAGATTAAGAACATCAAGTCTAGTCTACTATTAATTACAATCTAAATGAAAGATCTAACAAAACCAACCTAAATCATTATCATGTAACTATCAAATTATCATAATCTACTCTAACATATGTTTCAATTGAATACCACTGGCTAATACTGGAGAAAAACAAAGCAAAAAGCATAAAAAAAAATTAAAAAAGATAAGAGAAAGATAAGAGATAGAAATGAAGAAATTATTCACTAATTGACATATGATGAAGATATAAATCCAAAATGTAAGAACAATGTTTATACTAAAACACTCAACTTAGAAAGCTTAAAATTTTGCTTTAATACAATCTGCATTTTCTGTACTTCCACCGTCATGTATTCAGCAGTTAGCATGTTGCATGCATGGTCTCTCATGTTCTTCGCTCCGATTTCCTTCCAATTCTTCAGGTACTTCTTATCATCATACGAACTACATATTTCGCTATCATTTTTTAGACAGTTATCGTGGTTTTCTTGCCAATATCACAATGATTAACGAACCTCGCTCTTTCACTGAAGCTATGAAGTATGCCAAGTGATGTTAGGCAATGGCCGAAAAATTATGCCTCTTAATGATAATAAGATTTAAATTGTCATTAATTTTCCTAGTGATAAAAGATCATTGGTTGTAAGTGGATTTTTTTGCTTCAAGTACAAGAGGGATGAAATCATTAAGCGTGTCATTCTCAGTAATCACCTAAGATGACTAGTGTTCATTGTTTTCTTAAAGTTACAGCTGTTCGCAAATGGAATTTCATCAAATGAATGTTCATAGTGTGATTCTTCATGGTTCTTTGTATTAGAAATGTGGCGATGCACCATGATTTTTACAATCTGCTCCTAACAATGTATACGACAAAAATTATTTATGATTTACGCCAAACTCATGGTGTTTGTTTTCTACTCTACATGTGGCTCTACTTTGCTACAAGTTTTTTCAATCAGTTTTCAATTATTCTCTCTTCTCTTTTGTTTAAGACTCGCTTGAGTTATATTTTTGGTTTATGTTGATGACCTAGTTTTTGGTATAAATGATTCTTCTACGGTTACAAAGTTTAAAGACTATCTTCATTGATTTTCATACATGAAGGACTTGGAACAACTACACTATTTTTTTGGCATTGAGGTTGCTCGTAAGGATGATGGTCTGCACTACAAGAAAACATGGCCATTTGCAACTCCGTATATGGTCGCAAATGCTTCGCAAACTGCCATTTGTACATGAGAAATGAGAACCAATGACGTAAAATAAAACTGGTCGCAAATAACTGACAAAAATTTATGACGTATTTGCGATGAGTGGTATTTTGCGAGGAGTTTGCGAGGTTTACATTTGCGATGTGTTTGTGTGGCCTAATTTTTGTGGAATTTGCGAGTAGAGTTTTGCGAGGCATTTGCGTGTAAGGCTTTGTGAGACATTTGAGTGGAGTAATTTGCGTGGAATTTGCGAGAAAATTGCGAGTACGTATTTGTGAGGAATTAGTGAGTACGTATTAGCGAGGAGATTAAGAGTAGGTGTTTGCGAGGAATTTGTGAGGCCTGTGTGGTCGCTAATGAGTTGCAAATCTTTAAATCCGGTTTTTTAAAATCTGAATTTTTTTTTTTGGAAATAATTTTTTTTTTTAAATTCGTATCTCCCGATAATCTGAAACACAAGCTTTAGATGTTCCAGCTGCTGCTTGTTTCTTCTTCCGAGTTTTTAGTACAACGAAAATAAAATACAACGAAAATAAAATAATTCGTATCTCCTGATAAAACCGAGTTTTTAGTAGAACGAAAATAAAATAAACTAAAACTAGTCTATATCATGATAATCTGAAAGACAAGCTTTAGATATTCCAGCTGCTACTTGTTTCTTCTTCCTCAGCATCTCCCGAATCGCCGGGTTCGTATCCCCAAGTAATTCAAATATAACATTGTAGGCGTTGTGCTCCTCCTTCAGCGATCTGATCTCTTGTTCCGCGATCTCTACCTTCTTATCTCTAATCGGATCTGTAGTGTAGATTGATACCGTACAATATGGAACTCCCTCGTCATACGTCGGAATAGATCTAATGAAAGCAATTTTCCCCTTTTTGTACGGGGAGAGCAAGCTGTAAATTAAAATAATTAAAATTTAATAAAGTAAAAAATCAATAGTTCGATAATGTAAATATGAATTAGTAATTAATTTTTTTTTGAGAATTTTGTTACCTGAGAGGCGATGCGGTTTACGTCCACAGCGGTCAACTCGACAGGCGGTTGACCATCAAGAGTGGACTACGATGAGATTTCCTCTACTCAGGCAGTCACATCGCCGTGAACCTGCTCTACCCGTCGATCCAACCCACGTCTCGTCCTTGCGTATGTGGGTCTTCTCCCAAATCTCGGGCATCGTAGCCGGAGCACCTTTCTCCAGTGCCTGAAAAATGATAAAAATATGTTAATTCGTACAGTTCTTTAACTTAATTTTTTTTTTTTAAATTATAACTATATAAATTGAAATCAACTTACAATATGCCACACTTGTTCCACAAAGGACAATTGCCCCGACACACGTTTCGAAATCTCCTCCCCGTCAACCTTGGTGTAACTCGCAGCACAACACTTGCTGCTCATAGTTTCGGAAGCGGGCAACTGCCAGTAAGCGATGAGACCCGCCCAAACCGTCGGGTCAAACCAGTCCGACATCGCATGCTCGGGGTCCTCCTTCCATTTCCTTTTCCATTGGCCCACCTGATCAGTAAGGCGATGCATCACCTTGTCATCGAAGGCATCCCGAACCTGTGCCGTGATCACGACATCCCATATGTATTTTTGCTACAAAAAATTAAAATTTAAATTAGTATAAATTAAATATTTGTATGAATTATAAATTAAATTATTAATAGAAATAAAATTAAAATAGAATTACCGCGAAAGTGTAAAACCACCTATCCTGCGTCTCCTGAGGAACCTTGGTCCAACTCGGGTGCGAGGCTTTGAAATTCGGCTCGATCATCCTCCTAATATCCTTCCCAACTTTATTTTTATCGAACCTGAAAAAAATTGAAAGGTATGTTATAAACAATTAATTTTTAGGAATTGATATTAACTAATAAATGGAAAAATATATATATTTACCACAAAGTCCCAGGGGAAAGCTGCGGATCCATATTCGTTAGTGCAGCCCATGCGGCACTAACGAGAAGATGCTCGAACGTCATATGGTTGAACACTGGAGCCTCAGGCCGCTCAACATGATCTGCATCTGGTGGTGGAGGATGATGAAAAGGCTGCGTCTCCGGAACAAAATCTGGAATATGAGGAGTCAGTGTAGGAGGTCCCCGACGTCGTGACTGAGATCCGCCATATTGCGGTACATGTGTACTGGAGGCGGATAAAAACCCGGTATAC
The DNA here is from genome assembly GCA_900406555.1 of Pseudoturritis turrita. Classification (NCBI taxonomy): domain Eukaryota; kingdom Viridiplantae; phylum Streptophyta; class Magnoliopsida; order Brassicales; family Brassicaceae; genus Pseudoturritis; species Pseudoturritis turrita. The sequence goes on from OVBL01000820.1 coordinate 55,956, forward strand.
TCGTTTTGCCTATCACCCATCTGCAATAAAATATTAAAAAATTTAAATTTTATACCGAAAAATAGATTTACTATTAATTTGAAAAATACCAAATCAACAATCTAAAATTCCATACTTAACCTAAAGTTTTCCACTTAAATACCTAAAAGACATACTAATATATTCCATACCTAAATTATATAACCATTCTAATGCAAAAATTAAGAATTTAAAACAAAAATTAGGATTTACCTTAAATGGTAGAGGAAATTGTAGAGAGATTTTAGAGAGGAGAGACTGAGCACTTTGCAAGGGGAATTTGTGTGGCTTAAATAGGGATTTTAAGGCGTCGCAGTTTGGTCACAAATGAGTAGTAAATCCCACCAATTTTTTCACGCATCGGATTTACCGCCACAATTTGCGATGAGATTGCAAGGTGTCGTCGCAAATGAGTCGCAAAACCAGCGAAAATTTTAAGTCAGGCGGCAAACAAAAATTAATTAATTTTGATTTTACTGCTTCAATTTACGACGAGATTGCAAGGAAGCATCGCAAATGACTCGCAAAATTGTGGGAATCGTCGCAAATAACTCGCTAAAATGAAAAATAATATTTGCTACTGGTTTGCGACGAATGGAAGCAAACCAGTAGCAAAAAGGCTTTAGGGTTTACTTAGGATTTAGGGCTAACTTATAGTTTATATACAACTTACATAATGGTTACGCTTACACTTACATAATGGTTCAACGAAAATGTCGGTCAATTATATAACTGATTGGACAATCATAATAAAAGTGATCGATTGATCTTATTTTGGCATATATATATAGTTACACTTACTCTAATGGTCCTATAAATTATTATATCGACAATGCACAGTGTGAACAAAATACGAACACTTACCCAAATACAGTTATCCAAATGTCTTAAGTAATAATTATCGTTTTATTCCAACTGCACAGAGCAATAACTGGATTTGAATCAAAATATGTGTAACTTAAAATTTGCGACGAGTTTGCTTCGTCTAGTCGCAAACTCGTCGCAAAAATGTATTCAGGGTTTAGGGTTTTAATTAGGAGGTAAATTAGTCAGGGATTAGGGTTGTAGAAATTTGCTACTCTTTTGCGTTGTCCTAGAAATTAATATATCGATAATGAACGGTGTGAACAAAATATGGACTCTTACCCAAATGTCCTAAGTAAGAATAAATTATGAACACTTACCCAAATTTTAATCGAAATATGCTTAAGTTAACATTTGCGACGAGTTTGCTAGACCAAGTCGCAAACGCGTCGCAAATTATATAGTTTGCGATGAGTTTGTGACTTGGTCTAGCAAATTCGTCACAAATTTACTTACTTTATTTGAAAAAAAAGACACAAGATATTTAATTGTACAAACGATATGACAACTAAAATATATACTTAAAACTACTCATCATCATCAGGATCGGAAACATAAGTTTGTCCATTTTCGTCTTCTTCGTCATCCTCAACTTCGTCCTCTTCATCAAACTCGTTTGACTCCACTTGACCATCAGACTCCTCGCATATGACTTCAAGTTCCCTATAAAGCGAATCAATTCTGGTGAAATCAGTACTTCAGGTTGCACCGGCGGTAGATCATCATCAGCATCAGCTAAGCCCCCGACAATGCAAACCCATGGATTAAATTTAATAACGTACAACCATCATCATACCAGCATACTCGACTTCTATGATTTCTTTCAGGATACCGTAGAAGTTGGTATCGCCTGGGACATGGATACCATAATTTCCAGTGGCTCTTCGTTGCCCATGCGCAAATGTATGCAAAATAAATCCGCGCGTACAATACATCTTAGCGGTTCTTATATCTCCGATATGTCCCATCACGAACTCATGCACCCACAGAGGCCAAGTTCGTGGAGACCTCCTCTTGGTCACCTACAAAACCAAATGCAATTGATTACTAATTATAATATCACATGTTTATATATATATATATATATATATATATATATAAAAATGATTATGGTTACTTTACCTTCTCTCTCATCCATCCAGCAAAATCACGTTCTACGTATGATCTCACTTCTTCATCGTCTAGTTCCGGAAATACTTTTCGTATTTGCTGTTTAGCATCTTGTGCACCACATAATGAAGGATGGTTAAAATTAATTGTATATGTATATATAGAAAATGACCCGTTTTCTACTATACCTCTTATACAGTCGAAAGTAGTCACAGTTTAATAAAATACATGTATGAGCTTCATGACAATGCTTGTAATCACACCACTCGGTTGCCTTTACTTTGCCCCCCATTCGGCCTACATCCAAGAAGACATCGGGTACTCCCACATCAGGATATGTTCACCCAACCCCACCATCATCGTATGTTTGCGACCCGTTTTCTTTGTTTTCACGGTTGGGCTAAAGTAGTAACTCGAGAAGTTAGATGTCTCCTTGGTCAAACTTCCTGCCACGATCGATCCCTCAACCCTTGCGAGATTTTTTGCTTTCATCTTCAGATGTTTGAACAATCTTTCAAACAGGTACATCTATCGAAATTGGACTGGTCCATCAAGATCTAACTCATGCGGTAAGTGGACTACGAGATGTTTCATCACGTTGAAAAATGAGGGAGGAAATATCTTCTCCAAGTTGCAAAGAATAAGTGTGATGTCTGAGTTCAACTTCAAGATATCGTCCGCAGCTAATGTTCGAGCACATAAATCTCTGAAAACTACCCATGTACGTGAAATGATAATCCGCGAGTTAATAAAGTACAATACATATATATATATATACATACATAGAAAGAATAATACCTGCTAGTGCCTCGTGGACGTGATTCGGTAGAAGCTCCTGGAATGCAAATGGCAGTAGTCATTGCATGAATACATGACAATCATGGCTCTTCATTCCATAAAATTGTTGCCCTTGCTCGACACACCTTGAGAAGGTTGACACATATCCATCTAGGAACTTGACATCATCCTTAACCCACTTAAAAAACTATTCTTTGCATCCAATGACAGCCGAAAAATAGGAATCGGTGCCCTACCATTTCTTGTAATATGCAACCCATGCCTTGCGCATTTACCAGGGAGATCCAGACGTGATTTGAGATTATCTTTCGTTTTACCCGGAACATTCAACAACGTGTGGATGATATTTTCGAAAAAGTTCTTGTCGACGTGCATGACATCGAAATTGTGCCTCAAGAGATGATCTTTCCAGTACGGCAGTTCCCAGAATATACTCTTCTTATGCCAGTTATGATACTGCCCATATCCACCGGGCATATTAGCGGGGGTACTGGGCCAGTTACCCCCAACTTTTGCAGTTTGTTGAGCACCGTAATAATCTATTTGCGTTTCCAAATGTTCCCCTGAAAGATAAAGGGGGGGGGGACTTTGACGGTTTTGTTATTCGTAAACAACTTCTTGTTCTTTCTATACAGATGACCCATTGACAGAAACCAGATGACAATCGAACCAGCAAGGATTGCGTCCATTCATCAATTGAAATGTATCCGTCAAATCTAGATAGTAAGGACATGATAATTTTCTGTGAGTTGTCCATCCAGATAACATCCCATACATGGGGAAGTCGCTTATGGTCCACATAAACACAACCTTCATGGTGAAGTTCTGGCGGTTTGATGAATCGAACGTTCGTACACTGACATGCCACAACTCCTGTAATTCATGGATCAGTGGCTGCAGGAAGACATAAAGAGATCTTTTTGGATGCTTAGGCCCCATAACCAAAATGCTGAGGAACAAAAATTCTCGTTGCATGCACATATCCGGAGGTAAATTATAAGGCTCTACTATGACTGGCCACAACGAGTATTGCCAACCAGATATACCAAATGGACTAAACCCATCAGTGCAAAGACCCAAATAAACATTTATATGTTCTTCAGCAAAGTTCGAATGTACCGTGTTAAAGTGTTTCCACGCCTTCACATCTGATTGATGAGAGATCACCCCATCCTCACGGAAGTTTTCTGTGTGCCACCTCATTGCCCAAGCTGTCTGCTCTTATATGTATAATCGTTTCAGTCTATCTGTTATCGAAAGATACTACATACGCTGGAACGATACCCTCGTGCGGCCACATGTCTCCTTATATCTAGGTTTCCCGCAAAAACAACATTCCTGCAGCTGAGCATCATTTTTCCAGAAAATCATACAGTTATCAACGTAGACGTTAATCATCTCAGATGGTAAGCCAAGAATCTCTACCAGTCTCTGTATTTTATAGTAACTCTCTGGTGAGTTATTACCCTCCGGCAAATACTCTTTAAACAATGCAGTCCATTTATCCATGCAATTTTCACTAATGTTATCTTCGCTTTTAATTGTCATCATCCTAGATGCTAGTGACAATTGTGAAAGCCCTTCTCTACATCCTTCATAGATGGGTTCATTAGCAGCGTCTAACATATCTTAAAACTTTTTAGCTGTCGGGTTTGGTTCTTCAAAAGTATTATCATAAAACAAGGTAGTAGTTTCATGAAATACATCAGTAACCATGTCATGAAACCTATTCTCATCACTATTACCATATCCATATTCATTTTCATTATAATCTTGATGATGAGCATGCTGATCATCGTAATTATTATCATTATTACTAGCACCATCTTGATTGCCATGATAACTCGTACATGAACTACCCGGGACATTAACAACAAAATCCTCCCCATGAGAAAACCAAACATAATAGTTAGGTTTATTTGGGTCTTCCAATAAATGGGAGAACCACCAAAGAGAAAACCAAACAAAATCATATATAAATGCGTCCAAACAGTCTTTGGATCATGATGATCAATGTTCTCGCACTTAACACAAGGACAGAAAATCATGTTATCGTTGTCTCGCGTGAATGATTGATTTATCGCGTGGATCAAAAATTGATCAAGACCATCTATAAATTCTTTCGTCACTTCACCGGTATCTGGATCTCGGCGGTTGTACATCCATGCCTGAACTGTGTATATCTCATGATGCCAAGATATGCTCGATTATCAACCTCTCCCCAAAAAATATCGGATTTATATAGTGTTTTGCGGAATAAATCCTTTTGTGAGTAGATTGGGATGTTGTTGTTATGATTTTCGTCTTGCCCCCACTCCTTCACCCCCTCCTCCCGCATTGCTAAGTATTTATAGAGGATCATAAATTTTAGCTACTAATTTGAGACCACCATTTGTCGCTCATTTGCTACGACCAAAACATTTGCGAGGCCTTTCCTAGTACTTTGCTACTCATTTGCGACCAAAATATTAGTAGCAAAAAACCGTTATAAATCATTGAAAACGTGTTGTAACTACCTGCCTAATATACTCGTAAACTAGTTGCAAAGTCTAGAAAATATCTTGTGTAGCAAATCACTCACAATTTTGCGACCATTTTGCTATGATGGCTGTTCTTGTCGCATATTAGTCGCATATTGGAAGCTATTGACGACTGGTTTGCAATGAGATTTATCCTCGAAAATTTGCAATTCCTTTGCGATTAACGTAGCAAATTAGTAGCAAACTACTCACAAATTTGCGACCACTATATGTAGTTGCAAATTGTCCTCGCAAAACTGCATGTTTTCTTGTAGTGCTCTTTCTTTATCAACATAAGTATTGTCTTGACATTGTTACTTAGCGGGGTCTTTTTGGTAATAGGCGCGCATTTGTCCCTATTAACCAAAATTACCACTTCGTTGCGAACGTTTAGTGATGTTTATGTCGATCATGAATAATTTCAAAGTGTTGTTGGCCGACTTATTTATTTTACTATAGCAAAACTGGAACATTCTTATTATGTTAATATTATTTTTAAATTGATGAAAGCTTTGAGGACTTCTCATTGAGGAGTTGCAATGCCGTGGTCTGCTATCTGAGGGGCATGTTGGGTGAAGTGATCTTACTCACCACCATTTATGATTTTCAGTTCACTAGTTTTTGTGATTCGAACTAGACAGGTTATTTAAACACACTTCAATCTCTCATTGACTATTTTTCTCTTTGATGGTTCTCCCATTTATTGGAAGACACGAAAAGAAACTCTTATCTCTTGTTTGTCTGTTAAATTTGAATATCGCTCGATGGCCGATAAAACAAGAAAAGTCAAGTGGCTGCGCAAACTACTTGATTTTTGGGAGGCTACACAACATGTTTCTATTTTTCTTTATTAATAGCTAGTTCACACTGCATTTTTGTGTCTAATCATGTACTTCATAAACAGACCAATTTATCGAAATTGGCTGTCATTTTTTGTGATTAGATTAATCGAGCGCTTTATTACGCCTACACATATTTGCACACATGATTAATCGGTCAACGCCCACACTAAGCTTTTGGATCGTGTTTAGTTTGAGTTGCTTATTACAAGTTTCGGAGTTTGCAACCTTCATCTTCCAATTTAAGGAGAAGTATTGGAGATATTCCAAGATATTACTGAAAATGTAAACATATTTATGTGTATTTAGAATGTAATAATTACATTGTAAGTCTGTGACACACTTTAAATAAGTATTTATACTTTAACACGTTTTGAGGAAAGACACACTTTTGTTAAAATGAATGACATTTTTAACCTTCTCTTTCTTTTATTGAAACCTCCTTTTTATTTTTCTTTCTTCTTTTTCTTTTCTTCTTATCAATCGAACCATAATTTTTCTACTTGTTCTTATATATGTTAGATGATGAAATCGAATCCAAAACAAGGAGAATTTCATCATATCCAAAACCCATAAAATGAAGAAATTGAATCCAAAACCCATAATTTAAATGATGGTGATGATGATGAAATTGAATCCAAAACCTATAATTTTGATCACGAAACTGGTCGATAAATAAGGACGATTACTCGAAAAATCACATTCCAAAACCCAGAAAAAGAATCCAATCATGAAAATTCAGAAGAAAAAAAAACCCAATTCAGACATATTTTCTAAAATTTCAGCTTTTTTACAAGAGTTTTCATATAGACATGTTTATGTAGACAAATTATCATGGATACGGTATTAAAAAAAACTAATCGTGAATACATATTTGTGGATAGGTTATTGTGAACATGTTATTCTGGACAGTTGCGTAACTAAAATGTTAATAATAACTAAATGTTCAATCATAACCTTCTAAAACATATTATCATGCCCACGACTACTTTTATTCTCACTACAAGAAAACTGTGAAATAGCCACCACTTTTTGGTGGTTAAACCCCAAAATCGGTGGCTAAAATAAAATTAGCTACCGTTGGCCACCAAAAATTTGTGTTGCGGATCGATGGAAGCTAAATAAGTTCGGTCGCCAAACGATAACTAAATAGCCACCATCCTGCAACAACACATTTAGGTGGCTAAATGAGCTACCAATTAGCAACCAATGATTCAATGGTACTTAGCGACGAATATAGCCACTGAAATATCGTAGCCTTGTGGCTACAGATTTAGCTACCAAAATATTAGTGGCCATTATTATGCAGCTACCATTTAGCCACTTAAACATTAGTGGTTAATAGCAACCGACTTAGTCATTGTATGTCTGTAGCGATTTGGCTACGGATTTGGTAACCGATATATTAGTGGCTATTACATTATTGCCACTGTTTGGCTACTACATTATCGGTAGTCTATAGCTACCATATTTTCCACCATTTTTATAGTGGATAACGGCTACCAAAATAATGGCCACCGAATTGTAGCTACCAATAATAGCAATTGGTTTAACAACAAAATATTTGTAGCCATGTTATATTATTAAAAAATTAATATAATTTTGATTTTAATTATTCTATAATCATTAATTTTAAATTATAACTAAAATATAAATTACTAAGAATAAATAGCATAATTAAAATTATAATAAATAACCAAATTGTTCAAAATACATAATCCAAACTTAGAGGGATATTACAATCACAAAATAGATTACTCAAGTAAAAATATTATAGTCATTGTGTGCTCCAATCCACATCTCTACCCGTTGGCTCGGATGTTGTCCTTGAACCTCTTCTACTAAGAGACAAAATGAGTTGGTTTATCGATGTTTGAAGCGTATCAAATTTCCCATCAAGATTGGTAAAATTTGTGTCAAAAGAGGATACGGTGACCTTCATTTCTTCAACTCTGTCTCCAAGTTAAGTCCGTGTCGAGAATAAACGAACTTCGACGTCTCGTCATGATGAAATGCATTGAGCCTAAACCAAACCGATATCCATGGTTGACAGGAACATACTATCCAAAAAGAAAAGTAAAGATAGTTAAAATGCATATATCATAGTTATAGGTTGAGATTACCAAAACTTGTAAAAAACAGAAAAAAATAAGGCACGTTAAGCTAAAAAATGTGTGTAAGCTGTATTGTCATAGGTTGAGATTACCAAAACCTGGAATTACCAAAACCTAGAGGCTGTGTATACACATGACTTGTATGTGGCACTGGATGACTACAAAACCCTACCACACATAATCATTGTTTAACTAAATAATAAAAAAACAAACACAATCATTTATGTTACCTCATATCAGAGAAATGGAAAAAGACACATAAATTAAATGAGACAGATTGGCAAATGAATAGGACAACAAATATCTCATAAAATCTTCAATGCTTAACTAAAAAAAATGTTCCCTCGTAAAATACATTGTTTAGGTGCTCAGCTGTAGGCGTAGTCACATTTGACCCTGCATAGCTATCGATTTCAGGATCTACATCCGTGTTAGGAGTCGGCATTTGACTCGCCAAACTTTGCACATCTACAAAAACGTTCTCTACGAATTTGTCCACGAAAGTCCCATCAGATTTTGTGTGAGTCTTCTTAATCAAGTTTGGGATTGAAGGCATTACACCATCATTAGCATCAACCTACAAGAAACAGATTTAGAAAACCAAATTAGAGATAAAATAAAAAGAGATTCCAATCATATATAAACATAAAAATCACCATCTCATGGGCAGTTTTGTTAAATGACTTTGAGCCATTGGTGTGGGCATGCTGTCCATAGCCTTCTCGCCGAGATTTTCTAGCCTCGATACACCGTTTTGACTTCTTCTTCGCTGGTATGTGTATGAGAAGAGAATATCTATTTTTCCAACTTGTTTCTGTTTCTCTGTTTTGCTAAGTCGATTTTTGTTTTGCTGACTCCATATATCCTGATCTTGCTTCTGGAACTAGGAACATCTATCTAGGATTATCAACATATGGTTTTAAGCCTAGTGGTATGCATAGTAAGAACCATTCTGTATGGCCTGTTATAGTGCATACCACCAGACTTAAAACCATATGTTGATATATGGAGTCACTATAACAGGCCATACAGAATGATTCTTACTATGCATACCACCAGGCTTAAAACCATAATTTGATAACCCTAGATAGATGTTCCTAGTTTCAGAAGCAAAATCAGGATATACCTGTTTAAAATGCTTCCACGCGGCTCCATCTCAAGGATGTTGCATCTCGCCTTCGAGAGTTTCATGCAGCGTGCCATCTCATTTGCGATGATGTCGTCTCTAATTGGTACAATCGCTTTAGCCGATTAGCGATGGGAAGGTACAACATCATCTGCTTTGGAATCTTCTTTCCAGGACCTTTAGGGTGATACCGATCTTTCTCGCAGAAATGACATTTAGTTAATTCTCTATCTTAACCCTTCCAAAAAAGCATGTAGTAATTCTCGCATACATCAATCTTGTAATACGACATCCCTAATGCTTATGTCAACTTCTTCGTTTCATAGTACGACATTGGAGCTTTATTACCATGTGGCAAATACTCTCCAAATGTTTGCGATATTAAATATGCGCATACCTCAGAAAGGTTATGTTGTGTCTTTATATGCATAAGTCGGGCTGACAAAGACAATGTAGACAATCCTTCAATAAATCCATCGTATATCGGTTCTTTTGCTGCCGCCAACATCTAAAAAAATCGTCTAGAATCACCAATTGGGTCCTCGAGAGTTGGTTGATTTTCCGTATGCATTTCAGGAAATGCATCTTCGACCATGTGCACATACGCATCTCTTGCATCTCAGTGATCGACTATATCTGGATAACTTGTAAATATATTTGCATGTTCTGGTTGTACACCACTTGTCAAAGCTTCTCCACCAATAATTTCTCCGTGCGATGTCTACAAGTAGTAGTTATCCGTAAAACCCTTAGTATGCAAGTGGTGACCAACGGTAACTGCATCCCAACGCTTCATATTCCTGCATTTAGCACACGGACACAACATAGGTTCCTTCTCGATGTAAGATTGCTCACTTTGGGCGCATTTAAAAAATGTTTGAAACCCTTCAAAAAACTCGTCGGAGACACCATGCTTCACCGGATATAATCTTTTGAACATACACTCTCTCTCATTTAGAATATTTCGTGTAAAAGACATGTTGATAAACAAGAATTTGAGTGTTTTGTTATAATTTTCGGACTCCCACAATCTGTGAAGTGGAGAACTTTGATTTATACTAAAAAAGCATGGCCACCGATGGCCACCGAAAATTTGGTAGTCATTTTTTTACCCACTGCTCATTAATAGTAAAACGGTTGAGAAGTAAAAATTCATCTACCGCTCTGACAGAAGATATTTTTGTCATCATCAAATTCAAAATAGCAACCGCATTAGCCACTGAATGTCAGTGGCTGATATATTAAAATAACTAATAATCGAAAATCATTGCTACTATACTATCAATGGAAAAATCGGTTGCTAAAATAGCTACAAGGTAGCTACTAATAGAAACAGCGGCTAATTGGCCACTGATTTGCCACTAAAATTTGGTGGTTATATTATAAAAATAAGTAATAATAGAAAATGTCAGCCACTACATTATCGGTGGTAAATTGGTTGCTAAATAGCTACATATTCGTCATTGATATAAACAGTGGCTAAATAGCCATTGATTAGCCACTGCCATGTCAATTTTTTTCCAGTGGCCAATTAGTGGCAAATCGGTGGCCTTTTCACGACTACAGAGAAAAATCAGTGGCCAGACTGTGGCTAATTCACAGTTTTCTTGTACTATCTTACACATCCACGGAATCTCATCCATCATTTATCGTCCACGCGTGTTTTCATTTACGACGTGTCCCTGTTAATTTTTTTCATAACGCATGTACGTTTGTCCACAACAATCTATCCAACAAAAAATGTATCCATACGCGTTCTTAAAAATAAAAAAAGAGCAGTTTGAAAAATAATATATGCGAACAGTAAAAAACACACATAAAAATTCCCTCTAAAATGTGTTTTTTTTTTTTAAACCAAAACTTGTAAATGTGCCAAAATGCAGATCGCTCATTTAGAATTTTCTTTTCTTGTATGTTTCTAATTTGATTATCCACTAGTAATTAGATATTCATACTAATTCCGAAATTTTATCACATATATTAGTGTTTTTCTGCATAATCTAGGATTCTAGGTTATATAAGAACATCTAAATAAGCATTACCTTTTATGTATTGAGATTCAATCTACAGTTTGATTTCCGAATCTTAAGCTGGTGGGTTCGATCACATGCAAATTACATTTGTCTATTAGTATTACTTAGATACAAATATACACCCATATGTAAGAACACGTGTGTATATATCCCCTGTATATACGTGCATCTACATTTGCAAGTTTAATTTTTTTTCCTTATCTTCTACCTAAATTAATTAATTAATTTTAATTCATCCTATTGTTATGCCGGTTAATACCCTCTAGTCAGCTATTCCAAGTCCAAACAAACAAACAAACAACAAATCTTTACACAAAATCTTAATCTTGATGTGCGGGCAAAATTGCGACCATACAATTTCTCTTTATTTTGCCTTTATTTCAATATTAAAATTCAACAACATATAACCACAAATTTGATTTAAAGGAAAAAAACAATTTTTTTTTGTTATAATTAATTGAAAAATTCTGAAGTGAAATATGTAGTCATCTTTCTATAGGAATTGCAATAACCTTTTCCAAGTAAAAATCGAACCGAAGATCTAGATAACATAATCTATAAAAAAAAGGGGAGTGTACTCGATTCAATTTGAGCAAATATATGTTGGGTTGGTTTTACCGAAAATATTGAACCAATACTTTTATTGTATATAATTTTAGAAAAAATGATCCAAAATAGTATATTTTCTGACTTTAATGTCAAACGGGGTATATTCGTATGGAAAATTGTAGAACTAGTACACTTTTTTGGAAATACCAGCGCTACCTCTTAAGACCAGCAGAGTTACCGCGGACCGGTGGCACACTGTCTGCATGTTGACATTTGCAACGCAAGTAAATGTAGACTACGCAGAGTACAAGTAGAGAGAGAAAAGAGTATGCGCAGTCTCTGCTTTTACTCGCAGAAGAAAAACAAAGCGTTCTCAGTCTCTGCCGTTGGAAGCAGAGTATACGCAAACACTGTTTATATTCTATTTGTATTATGCAAAAATTTGGTATACACTGCTGTGCTGTTTTACAGTTAGGGTTTGGCAGACCAAACCACCTAACAGTAGACCAAAGGGAGACTGATATCAGACTTTAGGATAATTCATTACAAAAAGAGCTGAACATTGACTCCTTCCAATTAGCTTTGCACTTATGTTTCTTCATAATAAAACATAAACTCCCGACAAAAAAAAACAAAACAAACATAAACTCATAAACAGTTTTATTAGAAGTGATCAGAGTTGTAATCTTGAAGGGGTGGAAGAAACAACACAAAGGCGTCTCGTCCTCATCCATGAAGCGCTATGCGAGCGTGTTGTTAGGGAAACGGGCCGAAAGTGAGTGAGTATTGGTTAGGCCCAACCATGAAGTAGACATATCCATGTCCATTCGCTTCATCCTCAATGAACTTCACCGTGGCAAGGAAATGCATGGTTGGCGCGGGGTAGGTCAAGTAGTCCATATATCCTCCAACTCCTTCAAGTGCTTGAACCCTTCTTGTGTCCACTCCTCAAAATCGCAGGTGTCTTGAAAATAATGGTGACTGATTCTTGTTGAAGTGTTCGTGGTTGTGAAATAATCCCTAATTTTAGTTATGTTCTAAAATAATTTTGAAAATACTAGCGCTACCCCTTAAGGTCACCAACGGCAGAAGACAATCACCAGTAGTGCATTAACCGGTATAAGCCGAAACCAGAAAACTCGAGAAACTCGGTGAAAACCGAGTGGGTAGGGTATGAAAACCGAGTGGGTAGGGTTTCACAGACTGACTGAATATCACCAACGGCAGACCGCATGCAGATCGCAATCGGAGAATTCGTTTGTAGAGAGTTTTTGTTGATGTATATTTGTATATACTTCCACTTCCTTTATACATTATTTCATTAATTTCTAACTGTTGTCAAAGTACAACTTATGTTAAAAAGAAAAACTCCACAGTGAAAACCGAGTGGTTAGGGTATCGCAGACTGAATGAATGTCACCAACGGCAGACCGAATGCAGATTGATATAGGATTTGTAGTGATTTTTTGTTGTTGTATGTTTGTATATACTTCCACTACCTTTATACATTATTTCTTACTGGTTTCAAAGTAAAACTTATGTTAAAAAGAACAACTCAGACAAAAAAAATCGTTATCATATGTTTCTTCGTGTATCTTTGTTCAACACGACACTATGTGAAACATTTCCTTGGTATTTACCATGGTTATCGATTTTTCTTCCATTCTGTGTTTTCAATGTAAATAAGCTTTTAAACACTTAGATTGAAGATCACTTTGGAGTTATGACGGCTAAACAAATGTTAATCGAAGTTTTTGAAGAGTTTTGAGTGGTTTAGGATTTCGCAGACTGTATGTCGATGTAGCGCAGCGTTTTTGAAGAGTTTCAACTAAAAGAAAAAGGCGGCGCTGACTTAACTGTACGACAAAAGGGGGCGCGGTCTTAATTAGGTAACATTAGTTTAAAAATATTTCCACAATATATATTCGGGCCTCAAAGCAGTTGTTTCAGGCCCATGAAGCCCAGAAAGCTTGGAAAACACAACATTGACTCTTCTTCTACTTCCCCTCGGCAACCCTAGAGCAGAGGAACGTATCTTCAATTTTGTCGATCTCTTTCTTCATTTTCTTCATTTCTCCGATAATTCTCCGATCTCTTCATTTTTCCGATATTTCTCCTTCGAATATATCATGTATATGAATGATTACGAGATGGATTTTCTTGCCATTACTTTTTCCAAAGGAAACAAGCCAGATCCAAATACCAGAATAAACTACAGTTCGAAGTTCAATCATCTTTCACCGGTGGAAGGTGTAGTGGGTGAGGAAGTGTGGGATTATGTCCGCAAGTCATAGCTAGGAGTTATTTGTAAGTTTGAGAAGTTGGGTTTCGGATGGAGTGCGAAATTAGTGCATCACCATCTTATTTGCAAACAATTGGAGTGTGAAAGCCCATTTGAGTTGTGGTTTTTGATCGTGGGGCAGCCAGCACGGTTCTCGCTCTTCGAGTTTAAAGAGATCACAGGTCTTAACTGTAATGAAATTACGCAGTTGGATGGGTTGGTATCTTCTGAAGCTAATCACCAAACCTGGAATCGCTTTCGGGGTCTTCTCAAAATACGCCGTCCTAGCCCTTGTATTGAGGACATAGTGAAATTGTGTATGAAGCATGGTGGAGATATAAGCAAATCTTGGTCCAGGGAAGATAAAATTAGGCTTAGTTACCTAGCTATTCTGTCTAACGGTCTGTTGGCTGTTGATCGGCATACAGAAATTCCCCTTAACCTAGCTAGGTTGGTGATAGATTTGGCAACTTTCGAAGGGTATCCCTGGGGGAGGGTTGCTTACAAAGATCTTGTTGAGCAGGTTAAGTTAGTAACTAAAGAGAAGATATGGCAAGACTCTTATGTTTTGAAGGGGTTCGTGCAAGTTCTACAGGTCTGGGCGTATGCTTATGTGCCCAAAGTGGGAGAAAATTTGGGAACACCTATAGCTTTTGAAGGTACACATCTGCTAAGTTACAAGGGAAAAGTTGGCAGACCCGATATGGAGAAGATCTTCTCGAGTGAAGAGGTATGTATATCTTTGGCATAGTTTGTTGAAGTAAAAATGTAGAGTTTTGGTAGAGTAAGCCACAGTGGCAGCGTCTGCAAAAAGACTCTGCCACAAGTTTACATATTCCCATCGCTAGACTTCTGGCAGAGTTACGCTGACTTCTGGCTGACATTTACGTAACCATATGTTGTTTTGTAGGTGATTGTAACTACTATGTGTGAGAGATCCCGGGCAGAAATCTATCCACGTTGGAAAGGTAATGACGTAATAGATGTCAAGCTTGATAATCTCATCAAATACATTCTCTCTGGCCAGCCGTTGTCGGACATCAAATGGAGGGTCTCAAAAGCGCCGCCAGTCCCAGAAAACCGCACTGGAAAAAAAAGGAAAGTAGATAATGAAGGAAAGAGAGGAAAAGGGAAAAAGAGGAAGGGAATTGAAGAGCGAGATGGGGAAAAGAGGAAGAGGAAGCGGAAGGGAATTGAAGAAGAAGAAGAAGAAGACGGGCGGTATGTCATGAAACCGAAGTTCTGGTAGCTAAAATCTTGAGCAGCAACGAGTAAATTTGGAACAGCAACGAACCAGCATGGAACAGCATACTGTTTTGGGTGAAACCTTAAACAAGTTGGCACAGGTCGTTGAAAAGCTGATGGAGAGGATGACTTGTTTCGAGCAAGATACTCGCTTCTCTAACAACAAACTAAAACCTGACAATCGCATGGTATGTCCAACTCAGCAATTGTTGAAATAAAAGCACTGGCATGATATGCGATATCATGCTCTATCAGATGTGGTAAAACAATAGAGGGGCAAGGCATACTCTGCTTGCCTAGGTTGTATCATTCATTTATGTGAGACATGTAATTGTTACGGCAGACTAATAATGGCATTCAATTCTATTCATCATTGGCATCCCTTAAATACTATATGGCAGAGTATGCCCTTAAGGTGTAAGAGGTTGAAGCTGAGTTCATGTAACAATCATTACTTTGAAATTTTACAGAATGACGAAGAAGAGACGACGGTGGATAACAAAGGAGATGGCAAAGACAATGAAGGAGAAGGAATCAAGGTTGTTGCCTCTGGCTCCTTTTCAAATGAGAAAGTAAGAGATGGCAAAGAAAAAGTAACTGATAATGGCATCGAGGCAGAGGATGCCAAACAAGAACAAGTAGGAGATGATGCAAAAATAGATTGCAGTGAAAAGGCAGATGGCATCGAGGCAGAGGATGCTAAACAAGAACATCTTCAAGATATGTTCCATGGGGAAAAAATATACAAATGTGAAAAGGCAGAGGATGCCAAAAAAGAACATCTTCAAGATGATGGTAGAGTTGGAGATGTTGAAAAAATTGATGGGAGTGAAAAGGCAAGGGATGCCAAAGAAGAACATCTTCCAGATGATGGTAGAGTTGGAGATGTTGAAAAAATTGATGGGAGTGAAAAGGCAGGGGATGCAAAATAAGAACATCTTCAAGATGATGGTAGAGTTGGAGATGTTGAAAAAAGTGATGGAAGTGAAAAGGGAGAGGATGCCAAAGAAGAACATCTTCAAGATGATGGTAGAGTTGGAGATGTTGAAAAAAGTGATGGGAGTGAAAAGGCAGAGGATGCCAAAGAAGAACATCTTCAAGATGATGGCAGAGTTGGAGATGTTGAAAAAAGTGATGGGAGTGAAAAGGCAGAGGATGCCAAAGAAGAACATCTTCAAGATGATGGTAGAATTGGAGATGTTGAAAAAAGTGATGGGAGTGAAAAGGCAGAGGATGCCAAAGAAGAACATCTTCAAGATGATGGTAGAGTTGGAGATGTTGAAAAAAGTGATGGGAGTGAAAAGGTAGAGGATGCCAAAGAAGAACATCTTCAAGATGATGGTAGAATTGGAGATGTTGAAAAAATTGATGGGAGTGAAAAGGCAGAAGATGCCAAAGAAGAAAAAGGAGATAATGATCCCAAAGCATGCCTTCAGGCAGAGGATGCCACTCCCGCATATGAAAGCAATGTCTGCATTAAGGATGCCACTGCAGCAGATGAAACTAATGTATGCATTAAGGATCCCATTACGGCATTGATAACCAACGTCTGCATGGAGACAGTTGCTTCGACTGCTGAAGATGGTAAAGGCTCAGTGATTGACACTGAAATCATTGAAGAAAGAGGAAGAGGAAGAAGAAGAGGAAGAGGGAGAGGAAAAGGAAACTCCCAGCCAATTAATATCATTGAACCATCAGTGGATTCAGTCCACCCAACTACATCTCAAATCGAAATATACGAAAGCTCCAGAAATCTTCACCAGACCAACAAGCTAACAACAAGGAGGAGTGAAAGGTTAAGCAAATCGACTGCGCTTCCTGTTGTACCTAGCAACAATGCAAAACCAGTGGCCCAAAAATCTGCTTACGAAATTATATTTGGAGATGTTGACAAAACACTAGTGGACAAGATGAACGTATTCAGAGCCGATGAGTAAGTACACACATCATATAAGATCGTCTATTTTATCTTGCAGTCTAACTTGAATGTTGATTTTCTTCGACAGAACAAATATTTATCCATTTGGAGGAAAAACAACGGCCCGTGAATTCTTCAACTTACTTTTGAAGCCTAGGGAATGGTTACACGATATGGTAAGTACATTCTTCTTCGTCAACAGTGGATCTGGCAAAAGTGTTTATTTCATGTTTAGCTGGCAGACCGTTGTTGTTGTGTGTCTAGTAGACTCTGCTTTGGTGCCTAACATTTGTCCTTCTTTTATTATCAGCACCTTGACGCAGCACTGAACTTGTATAGACTAAGGCTAAAGAGAAATACTAGTTCTTTCAAGAGTCCGCGGATTGCTATATTGGATGCAGCATTTCAAATGCTTTGTAAGAATCGGTACAAGGACTGGCGTAAGCTTGAAAGATGGCCTGGTGGTACTTACGAGAATGTACACGGTATTCTTCCAGCTTATGCCGCAACAAATTTGGCCTGGGGCAAAGACGTTGATACGTTATACTTCGTTCTACACGTGAGCTCGAATCATTAGGTTGGGATGGTCATATTATTGGTTGACAGGGTTGTCTACAAATATGATTCCTTAAATACTCCAGAATCAGATATTGTGGCAGCGGCGAGGGCTTTTGCTGAAATGGTTCCTGCCGTAATTCATATGTTCTTTCCTCAAGACTACGATCAAGCAGCTTTTACAATCACAATTGTAAAAGACGTTCCCAAAATGCGTCCACAAGTAGGTGATTGTGGAGTATACGCACTCAAATACATTGAGTGTCACATGTTAGGATTGCCGCTATCAGCAAGAGAACTGTGTAATGCCATAATGATGACCTGGAGGACGAAGCTCGCTGCAGAGGTGTTGGATGAGACATCTTCGTGTACCGATCAACGCATGTGTGATGAGTCAATTATTGCAAGTATCTACGATCCCTACGATGTTCAAATTTAATTGCATGGTTAGTAAATATATATATATAGTAAATAGGGAGATTTGTTCAAGTAAATATTACATAAACCAAACTCTGCGGCGTACAAGCAGAATTTAAGTTTTTCCTTCCTTAGTAGAAGAGAACTTATTCTGCTTATTCTTTGTTTACACGCATCATCATAAACTACGCTGATAGATTGTAAACCGAGAATACGCAGCACCTGCTCATACTCTGCATCTGCTTTGCTTACACTCAGCATAAACATGGGCAGAATAAGTTCTCTTCTACTAAGGATGAAAAACATAAACTCTGCGGCGTACTCTGCGGCATACAAGCAGAATTTAAGTTTTTTCTTTCTTAGTAGAAGAGAACTTATTCTGCTTATTCTTCGTTTACACGCATCATCATTAGCTACGCTGATAGATTGTAAACCGAGAATACGCAGCACCTGCTCATACTCTGCATCTGCTTTGCTTACACTCAGCATAAACATGGGCAGAATAAGTTCTCTTCTACTAAGGATGAAAAACATAAACTCTGCGGCGTACAAGCAGAATTTATGTTTATCCTTCCTTAGTAGAAGAGAACTTATTCTGCCCATGTTTATGCTGAGTGTAAGAAAAGCAGATGCAGAGTTTCATTGAAGTTGGAATATCTAGCGTCATCACTCTTGTAATTAATTTTAAGTGGATTTCGTCAACCACTCTTGTATTTATGAAGTGGATCCACTCTTGTATTTCGTAACTCGGTCCACTCTTGTATTTATGACGTGGGTTATCTTCAACACTTCTTCTTTATTTGCAGAGCACATATAGCCGACTTTTAATGGAGCCATCTGTAGCCTCTGTCTTCAATCCGATGAACGATAATGAATCTTCCGCGAGTTCAACAACTGTATTTGAACGATCCAGATTGAAGATTCCTTCAGTTTTACTAATGAACCATAACCCGAGATGTTTTCAGCAATCCACGGAGTTCATAACTAAGGTAAAGGTGTTGCATGTTTTTCAAGAGTTTTCCATTGTTGTTCCTTATGTATCTATAATTTATTTTATGCAGCTTAACGAGAAGTATCAGCGAGCAATCAAGTCTCACGAGAAAATCTTGAAGAAACAGGCTAAACTTCACAAGAAACAGAAGAGAATCGAGAAGATTATAAAACGGCTCGAGGCCCATCCTTCCGAATGGGAACAGCTTGGATTTGACAAAATATCCCCTATCCCGGAAATTATCCGCCAGGTATTTCACAATGATCAAGACGAATAAGAACATGAAATTTTAAGAAAAGTAAAATAATTAGGATAACAAGAGTTCTACATAACTTTAGTCCTCCATAAACGAAAGATCAAGTTTTAACCAATCAATACGAGGAACTGTAATTCCTCTCAGCTCCTCCTCAGCAATCATTTCTTTCTCTGCTAACTGCTGCCGCCTAGCATCCATGACCACTTGTTCTTCATGCATCATCTTCTCCAACATAGAGCGTTTACCGGCTATTCTTTCCAACTTGAGTTTGAAGCGGTGAGCTTCGTCCTTCGCTCTCATTTGAGATCGCACCAGCAGAAGAATTGCCCTCAGGCGATCCTTTCCTTCCTTTTCCACCTCCATAACTGCATCATTCCGCTTCTCTTCTGCTTCCAACTCCAGGTCTGACATTGGTGCTTTTCTTTTCTTCGAATGATCTGCGGCCATGATGTCTTGAATATGTGCCTGTAAATGAGTAAAATGCAGAGAATGTGCCTATTAAAAATAGGAATCAACTGCGCAGACTAAAAAAAAGATTGAGTAGAAGAGAAGCCGCAAGTTATTTTGAGGGTTCTTCTTTCTTTTATAGACGAGAGGGATAAAGCAAAACCACGTACGTCAGTTTTTTTCGCTTAGCTGTCATTTCAACGGTCCACCTTCCCATCATTTCAGCGGTCCACCTTCCCATCATTTAACCCGTTATTTCGTAGAGTATATGCAGAGAAGGTGCCTAAGCAGAGTACTATTAAATTTATTGCAGAATATAAACAGAGTAGTCGCAATCACTGCCATTCCTTACTTAACGTATTCTATCATGTATGATAGACACGTGGCGTATGTCGTATTGTAGTAGAACAATTAATAATGTACCTTGTTTCTCGTGTTCAATAATGCGATGATCGACACGTGGCCCTTGGAATGGAGCAGCATCATCTCAGAGGCGTCCAGTAATAGCTGCAGAGAATGACTAATTAGGGCTTCCATACCGATACGGTTTCCCTTCAACGAGTATAAAAGATCTCTTCTTTATTTGGGTGTAAAAACTAAGATAATTTATCCTTTCTCCCATCAGTCTCAAACAAAACAAAACAAAGATAATCCAAAAGCTACAGAACGCAAGCGTATCTTTTATTCTTCTTTTCTACCCATCAGTCTCACCAATCTTCTTTGAATCCGATGTCTGCCTTTTCCTCATCTTCTTCTTCCTCTGGCGGGAGCGAACCCAACAGTGTGATTCCTGCTCTGCCAAGGAATTCGGATTGGTTCAAATATCCAGAGGTACAAGATGTGCCCGGGATTCCTCCGGTAGGCTATATCACCGTCTATTGGTCTTCCTTTCGGGCAGGTTTCCGCCATCGCCTGTCTTTTTTTATGATGGAGTTTTGTAAAGAACTTCGGATTGCACCCAGCCAGCTTAATGCCCGCTCATGGGGGTTGATAAACGCCCTCCAAATACTGTCGGACTTATCTGGAATCACTGTTTCCAGTGCTATGATTTTTGGGGCTTTTGAGGTTAGGAGTATAGACCCCTGGTCTAATAGATATGAACTTGTTTTTCGTGACGGTTGCATATCTCCAGTTGAACTTTCCCTGAGGGTGGTGATGATGACAAGATTCACTACTTCTTTGTTCGTCATTCCGGTCCTGACGGACTTCCCCGCTTGTGGTCTGATTCAGGTAATTTCCATCTTACAAAAAATTCATTAGACTCTGGCGAATTGATCAAGCTAACTCTTTTAACATGCGTTTTCTCTTTGTTGCGCTTCATCAGTTCTAACAAAGCAGAACCGTCGCACATATCCCGATTTTCCTAATGCCCTTTTTTTGATTCCACTCCCTTACCGGCTCCCTGAGTTTCTTCTATCCGACGCCGCAGTTGACGGGAGTTCTCTTCGGGCGGATATCGACGAAGCAGAGGTCCGTCCAGGTAGCCTGGATCACCTTAGGCTTACTTGGCAAAACCTGTATCCGTCTCGCATCACTAATGTTCATTGTCCTTGTTGCGAGGAGTTGGAGTTGGAGGGAGAAGCCCTACGTGCTAAAATATGTGGTTTGGAGACTCGGCTTCGGAATGTGAAGAGGGCTGTGGATTGGGTTAGGGTTGTAGCAACAACTTTGACCCAGCAGTCAAGGTTCTTGGATCGTATAAGTCGCGAGTTTGGATCGGCCAACATTGACTGCGATGTTCCTGGGAGTTCTAGAGGGATGAAGCGCGACCGTTCCCCGGACACTTCGTAGAATATCACCTGTTTTTTATCTATTTAGTTTTGTAATTGTCACATTTATCTATTTAGTTTTGCTATTGATCTTCCGTTGGTTTGCTATTGATCTGCCATTGGTTTACTATTGATCTGCCATTGGTTTGCGACTAAATAATGATGATGTGGCGAGATATGCCAAATGGATAGAAATGTTATTAACACTACACCTATACATTGTCCTTTGATTATTCTGTTATATAACAAATGCGTGCTTTTTTATCATTTATTTTTGGCAGTACCATTATGATGAATTCTATATATGGGTATCAGCCCGTATTTGCCACGAGATTGATAATGTTTAAAAATTCAAAGATATTTGAATTTTCAATTTTCCCCCTAAACCGTAGAATTCAAATAGACTTTTCCCAGCCTCTTCTGTAAAATGCTAAGTAAAAGCAAACTCACCACATAAATCTGCAGTTTATGCAGCATATTTTTATTGCAAGTTAAATCAAATATAACATCTACTGCAACTCAACTTTGATACTAGATGCTACTATTCGGACCCATCAGCTGATAGAGCGTCCAGCAAAATGGGCCCCAGAAAGGAGTACGCAGATTAAAAATAGATGTCTGCGATTATCGACAAGTCCTAGACAGAGTAAGAGCAGTATATGAAGTTTGCTCGTACTCTGCTGTCTTGAAGTTTGAATATTATACTATAATTTTCTACTAATTCAATAAGTTTATTGGGTTGCTGCTAAAAACTTATTTATAAAAGTAGTTCTACGTCAAATCAAAAGTAATTGGCGCAACCCGATCTTGCCATTGATGGCTGCAGAGTATGGCCGTATACGAGTGCATGATGTGATGTGAGTTGATATTGCTTTGACTCTTAACATTTTTAATGGAACCGTGAAAAGTAAGTTTCATTTTTACTATATATTCACAATCGTAAATATTTTTGAGACAATAAAAATACTATTGGTTTTTGGGAAGTTTAATATAAGGTTAGGATAAATGCAGAGACAAAGCAGTACTATGCGTAGAGAATTAGCAGCGTCTGTTCGTACTCTACAATAGGGAAGTTTGAAATATTTTCCTATAACTTATCTAAAATATTATTTCGGAATAACGGTAATTATAAGTTATTGTTTGTTTTACCAATTAAATGCAGAGTAAGTAAATGCATGACACTGGGCATTCTAACAAACGGTTGTTAATGTTATGGTATATTCAGCTATGATCTGCGTAAAATGTGCCGTAATCTGCTTTACACCATATTTGCATAACATTTGCAGTGAACATAAAAGAATATGCAGAATAAAAATAGAGGTCTGTTCTTCTTCTTCTGTCGTAGGCAGAGTAAGAGCAAAGTAAATACTAACATTATTTTATAAGCATATTATAAATAGAGAAAGAGCAGAGAACGCGCAGAGAAAGCGCAGAGACAGCGCAGTATATTAGTGTGCTCGTACTCTGCTGTGGTGAAGATTGAAATATTATACTATAACTTTTCTAAATATCTCCAATGACCAATTCAATAAGTTTATTGAGTTGCGTCTAAAAAGTTATTTTTTAAAGTAGTACTACGTCGAATCAAAAGTTATTGTCGTATCAATTAAAGAAGTCCG
Organism: Pseudoturritis turrita; assembly: GCA_900406555.1. Classification (NCBI taxonomy): domain Eukaryota; kingdom Viridiplantae; phylum Streptophyta; class Magnoliopsida; order Brassicales; family Brassicaceae; genus Pseudoturritis; species Pseudoturritis turrita. The sequence goes on from OVBL01000820.1 coordinate 79,424, forward strand.
CTCTTCCTCTGCTAGAGTGTCCATCAATATGGGCCCCATAATAAAGAATCATAGAAACTAGCAAATAAGTCCCCTTTTACCAATTAAATGCAGAGTAAGTTAATGCATGACACTGCGCATTCTAACAATTACGGCAATACCTTGTTTCTCGTATTGCATCATGCGATTATCGACACGTGGCGCTTCGCGAACCAAACTTGTGATGTGATATTGCTTTGACTCTTTAACATTTTTTGGAACCGTAAAAAGTCAGTTTTGATTATTTACCGTTCTTCAATCCAATCGTTTCTTCAAAACAATCAAAAGTTCTCAGGCTCCAACACTTTTCTCCAAACATTTCAGGCTCAAAACTTTTCTTCCAAACTTTTCTCTAAAACTTTCAGTCTAAAAAAATGGCTCATTTAGATATGGTTCTAGACTTGTCACTCATGAAGAATGGTGGAAGAATCTTGGTACAATTCGTAAGAGAATTTGGAGAGCACTATGCACGCTTTCAACCTGAAAGACACTTGCTTCTCGCTGATTATCACGCCGTAAGAAATGCATGCTTTGATGTCCTTATGTGGTCTCTTAGGAATACATGATTTTGTTTAATTTTTAGAGGAATAGATACAATCTTTGGTTTTATGGTTTAGGGTGTTCGGATCTCTGCAACCATTCGAAATCATCTGTTGTCAAAGTTTGAAGACGTGGCTGAAGGGGAATGGTATTTGATTAGGGATTTTGAAGTGACGACGAGGCCGGGTCAGTGGAAACTAACACACCATGAGTTCCATATCTTCTTCCATGAAGAATCGATCATTAAAAAGGTAGCACGAATCTGTGGTAATCATATGGTATCGTTATCTCCATTTCGCAAAGTTCTAAACGGCTCATTGCATAAGAAGATTAGTGTTGGTAAGTATTGATGGAATATTAGTTGTTTGATTTTCCATTTCACGTCAGATTTCTTAATCTATATTCATGTTGCTATATAACATAGTTGATTTGCTTGGTGCTATTGTGAAAGTCAAGAAATTAGAAATTTATCAAGGCTTCACAGATGACGTTTACGTTGTCCCTGGTCACAAAGTTCTACACTTCATATTGAGGAATTTCAGGTAAGTTAATTATGTTTATAGTTTAGGATGTCTTTTGAGAACGAAGTACTATAAATTCATCTTTGTGAGCTGCAGCGGCGAAAATATCAAATGTATTGCGAAGGGAACATTTGCTGATGAATTTGAGTACTTCTGGCGACTTCAGCCAATTGGGAAGGTCATATTCTGCATGCTATGAAATTGGAATATGGACTATTTTGGAGGTAGTGTTACTACTTCGTTCAACCATAGAGAACTATTGCAACATATATGAGTAGGTGACTCTTTGGCATTGCAGGTGAGATACGTGTCTCGGCTCTCTACCCATTATCTGAACTACTCTTAAATCCAGCAATTCCTGCCGTTGAAGAAGCAATCCAGCAACTAAGGGTTGTTAAGACCGGTGGTTTCTCAATGGTTGAAGATGCATACATTGATGACCCTATTCGTCGTACCAATACCACCTAGAATAAACCTCGTCAACTGTGTTGTTTAATGTTATTGCACTCGATCTTTTGAGACTCGGAGTAACACTTTTGTATGTCTCGTTATAATAGCTCAGTAATTTATGTATACTTTTATTTTGTTTTGTTAGACCTTTGTGGATGAAAACAAGTTGAGAAGATGCAGTTTATGCGCAGTGTTAGCGATGTAGATGCAGCCTAAATGCAGAGTCCACCCATCATCTGCTTTCAGATGCAGAGTACAAGCAGATACTGTGCCTTCGCTCAAACTAACCAATAACCGAATTGATCCGCGAGTTCAAAATGAAACACTTATAGCAAACCAGTCTTCAGAAGATAATAAAGCAAACATAGAAAAGACAGTAAAGAACACACAGATGCAGCCTAATGCAGAGTCCGCCCATCATCTGCTTTTAGATGCAGAGTACAAGCAGATACTGCGCCTTCGCTCAAAATAACCAATAACCAAATTGATCCGCGAGTTCAAAATGAAACACTTATAGCAAACCAGTCTTCAGAAGATACTAAAGCAAACATAGAAAAGACACTAAAGAACACACAGATGCAGCCTAAATGCAGAGTCCGCCCATCATCTGCTTTCAGATGTAGAGTACAAGCAGATACTGCGCCTTCGCTCAAAATAACCAATAACCGAATTGATCCGCGAGTTCAAAATGAAATACTTATAGCAAACCAGTCTTCAGAAGATAATAAAGCAAACATAGAAAAGACAGTAAAGAACACACAGATGCAGCCTAAATGCAGAGTCCGCGCATCATCTGCTTTCAGATGCAGAGTACAAGCAGATACTGCGCCTTCGCTCAAAATAACCAATAACTGAATTGATCCGCGAGTTCAAAATAAAACACTTATAGCAAACCAGTCTTCAGAAGATACTAAAGCAAACATAGAAAAGACACTAAAGAACACACAGATGCAGCCTAAATGTAGTGTCCGCCCATCATCTGCTTTCAGATGTAGAGTACAAGCAGATACTACGCCTTCGCTCAAAATAACCAATAACCGAATTGATCTGCGAGTTCAAAATAAAACACTTATAGCAAACCAGTCTTCAGAAGATACTAAAGCAAACATAGAAAAGACACTAAAGAACACACAGATGCAGCCTAAATGCAGAGTCCGCCCATCATCTGCTTTCAGATGCAGAGTACAAGCAGATACTGCGCCTTCGCTCAAAATAACCAATAACCGAATTGATCCGCGAGTTCAAAATAAAACACTTATAGCAAACCAGTCTTCAGAAGATACTAAAGCAAACATAGAAAAGATACTAAAGAACACACATGTGAGACAGCTCCTTTCTTTGCCTCCACCACCTCACTCTGATCCCATGGTATACTTCTCCGTCCAGCTTTGCGCAGTTGACTCGAACCTGGATTTGTCAGTCTTGTAAATATAGGCTACCTCCGGCAGAAAAGGATCATCTAGGATTGCGTCAGTCATCAGCGCACAAATTGACATCAAAACCTAATTCCATAACAAAAATCCATCCCATTAACACACATGTTTGGCTGAAGTATTTTTTTCGACAAAACTTTGTTAAACCTGAAAAAATTCCAAACCTGGGACATGGTTAAATCAGGAGACCATTTTTCCCTCAAGATATCATAGTCAATCGCTCCTTTTGCGTTGATGTTTGGGTGGTAAATCTTTGTTTTGAAAGCCACCTACATGCAAAGACAAAGAGAATATCAATTAAAAGCAAGATGAAAAGCAAGATGATCAAGAGTGAAGTTTCATCCTGCAACAAATAACAATTAACTGAAAAAGCAAAAAGCAAACCATTGGCGCCTTTATCGGATAATCCGGAGGAAAATGGATGGTAAGCAAGAAAATCCCTCCGGTATAGGGACTGTCGAAGGGTCCATTGATAGCTGCTTCCCATTCGTAAACACAATCACCAACGGGACCTAAAACATATAAGACTCAACTCAGACATTTAATCTAAATAATACTACATCCGTAAAGTTCCTATTATCATCCGTAAATAATACTACCTCTAACTGCATAAAAGACTTGGGAGTTCTAGATTTTATACCTGTCCTGATGAACTGTGTAGGAACATCCTTTTGGATCCGATTAAGTTCCATTTTAATTCGCCTTACACTATAATCCATGGTCACAAACTTGGTAAGAGAGACGAAGATGATGAATGTTGCGTCTTTGGTAAACAAATAGATGTAGAGACAAACAGACACGACTTTCTCCTATATGAACACGAAGCGTTACTCTAGGGTTTTGGCAGACTAGGGAATGTGTTTTCAACTACTGCAATAAACACATGTTCATTGATGTATACTTTTTAAATGAGTTGTCATTCATCTCCTCATGTGTAAAAAAATGACTTGTCCTTTATTCTTATGGGTGTTCGCGCTATTTATTGCGCGGCAAATTTACGCGCTTTCTCTGTCATTTCTTAATAAATTGAGTTGTCTTTTCCAAGGCAGAGTATCTTATGTTATGATAGTTGACCGGTTGCACAGTAATCATCCCGCATGCCTCTCGTGTCGAGCCATTAACTGAGGCGCATGCAATGACTGTACTAAATGTTTGACCGATGTCCCTGTAAATTGAGTTTTATTTTCCAAGACAATTTAAAGGAAGATCGACCCCTTTCATTTCTTTTCTTATCTATAAACATAGTAGATTGTTTACGAACAGAGTGCCTGTTAATTATTTTCAAAATCCAAATACCGCATCACATCGTAGGTTAACATGCAAATACCAGAGCTCCCTTCGAACATTATCTCTGTCATTGCATGAAAACTTGGCCGCCTCACCTTGTGGAGAGTCGGACACATCCTCCGAATAGGGCGGATCGGTAGAGGTGTAGTGTATAGTGATGAAGTCCTCAAGGAACTTAATATCCACGATCTATGTGAAGACACAGATAAAATTCTCCTAGACGGGGTGAATCGCAGCTTTTTTGTAAGATGCTTAAACGCCGGAAACCCAACTGCTATTTATTATGAGGCTGCAAGACTCGTGACCGCAGAACAAGACATCAGCGCAGCCATGGAGCTTTTGGAATGGCTTGTCCCTTTCAGTGCTAACGCAACTTATCTCTGTGGAATGCTGTGTGTATGTGCTGGACGTACGAAAAAGGCTGCACAACTTCTCAAATTATGTGTCGAGGTACACGCTGAAGGTGATTTTGATAAACTCACCAGGCTTGGGGAGGAGGTTCTGGATGCGGTTGTAGCTTTCTATCCACCCATGAACCATTCTTTTGCATCAACATGGCAATACCCTGACTGTCCAGATTTGCCTTTTCCAAATTGTGCCACTAAGCACGAATATCAACCTGGATGCGAAAGAATGGAGATTTGAACAACCCATGAAAACTGCTACCTGTATTGGTTCGCAAGACAGCTTTGCCGCATTATATAGGAGATTTGAACTATTTCTTCTAATTTTATTTGTTTCTGTATTTATAAATCCTTGAAAAGTTATGATTCCGTAATTCAAGATGTGGATTTTAATTGAATAACATGTTTTACCCTCGGATTTGTTGAGCATATATATTTTTTGAATGAAACTAAAAGTAAAATCTATAGTAGAGCACAGGAAGATTAATAGCAGATTACTGGATGATTCATGCAGATATCAGACGTAGACTTCACGATACTTGATGCAGATGCAGACTCTGCGATAACAGATGCAGACTCTGCGATACCAGATGCACACTCTGCGATACCGACTATTTTATAATACCCACATCAAACTAAAGACTAACATAAAACAACGGAGCACCATAAATAAGGACAAATAAATAAAGTTATAAACCAAGATTTATTTCCTTGTTTAAATAAACTTGAAGCCAGAGTGAAGCCAGAGTAAAGCCAGAGTGAAGCCAGAGTCAAGCCAGAGTCAAGAAAATGGGCATATTTTTCGATTGTGTCCTGCATTATGCCATTTTGAGCACCTGTGATGAATTTTTGGGCTACTCTGGAAAAGACTCTTTTTCATCTATGGGGGTGGAGTACTCTGCGAAAGTTTAGCTTTCTTATTTGGTGTTTGAGTAGTCGGAGAATTACGAGATCGTTTCCTTCTCACCTTTGGGGATGGAGTAGTGGGTGAAATATTATCGCTGAATGGAGTACTCTGCTTCGTTTTCTTCATAACGGATGGAGTCCTCTGCTTCATTTGATTCGTTGTGGATTGAGTCATCTGCTTCGTTTTTTACTTTGTGGATGGAGTACTCTGCGAAGGTTCTATTTTTTTCTTTTTCCATTGATTACGCTTGAACCGCTTAGCCTTTTCAATAGCAGAAAGGTATCTCTTTGCCTTCGGTCTACCGGAAGGTACTTTTATGACTTGTGGCAGACATTGTTCACTAATTACGTGTGGTGGTAGAATCAAATCTTCGTCTACAGGTTTTATAGGTTCTGAGTACGTTGAATACAAGTAGCCCTTTGTGAAATGACCATCCACCAGGGTAGCTTCATCAGTTTTCCGACTTAATGCTGCTTTAATCGCGTGCTCGCAGGGAATCTTCTCGACATCATATTGTTTACAAGTACTAAGTCTCTGCAATTATAAATTTTAAAAAGGAATCAAACTCAGAGCAGATAAACAAGGCAAACGTTTCCTGAGACTGGCAGACTTTCTCAGGATACGTTTCCTGAAACTGGCAGTGATAAATAGCAAAAAAAAACTTACATACCTTCTGTAGATCAACCACACAATCATAATCTCCACCTGTAACATGGCTACAATTTGAATCAGTATGATGAACATTTAAAATTTCCAAGCAATCGTGTCTTTCATGCAGTAACTTTTCAACGTTTGGGGGGAAATTTGTTTTTAATGAGGCAGCTTTGTCTCGCCTTTCCACAAACCACCTTGACAACAACTTTCTAATAGCCTCCACGAAATGTTTAACAGGAAATGATCTGTCTTTCTTAAGCGCGGCATTAATGGATTCTGCAATGTTGCTCGTCATTATACCAAATCTATCTCCTGGAAAATATGCACAAGCCCATAATCGAAATTCCGCCTCTTCCAAGTAAACTGCTAATTCACTATTCTGACGACGAATCACACCAAACAATTTTTCAAAATCTACCAGTCGATATGCATATGCAGCACGACACACCAAACTGAGCATTGCGTTCTTTTTGAACTTTAAGATGAGGTTATTTTTGAGGTGATAGTAACATACTCCCCTATCAGCTACGGGAAAAACCTTCTCAATGGCCTTTGCGATTGATAGATGACGGTCAGAAATAATGGCCAAATTTTTATCATCAAGTATCACACCATGCAAATGTGTAAAAAACCATTCCCATGAAGCATCATTCTCTAAGTCTACAATCCCAAAAGCTATAGGAAATATACTCGAATCTGCATCTTGACCTGCAGCTACCAGCATAACACCTCTGTACTTTCCAGTTAGATGTGCTCCATCTACCACAACAACCCTCCTCAAGAACTCAAATCCTTTGATGGAAGCACCAAAAGCAATGAACAAATACTTAAACCTTTGTTGAGCATCACGTTCAAGCTTTGTAATTGTACCTGGATTGGCCTGCTCTATTTTGTATAGATAGGAAGGTAAGTCATGGTAACCCCTCTCAAAAGTGCCTCTGACCAGCTCTCGTGCATATGCCAACGCTTTATGCGCCTTCGTATAGTCTATGTCAAGACAATGTAGTGACTTAATACAGTTCATTACATGCTTAGGCGTGATTCCTTTAAGATCATTACCACCACTAAACCTATCAACATACATCTTTCCAATAAATTTTGCATTAGCCTGTCGTTGACGAGAATACCTACAGACAGCAGAGCATGTATGAGCTTCTTTATATATCTGAACGAGAAATTCTGGATATTCAGATAAAACTGACAGAGTCGACGCACGAATCCTCCAAGAACAATTAGGAACAAAACATTTCGCGATAAATAGTTTCTTCCTCGACGTGGCGATTTTGAAATCAAACTTCTCGATGACTGCAATCTTGCGTAATTGCATAATTAATGCTTCCTTGTCATCAAATATTTCGCCAACCTTAATGGATCCAGATTTCTTCATTGGTAATGGCTTCGTAGGCGTCTCATCGAATATATCGCAGAATAAAGGCGGCATCTGCTGTTTCTTCGCATACTGTCGGCAGTCTCTGCTGTTGTTCGGTGGTGGCATCATATGCTCGTCTTTAACATTACCAACATCATCAAAATCCACACCACCATCATCTTTGACATCACAAGCTTCATCTTTACCCGCAGCTTCTGCTTTAATTCCATCGTTTCTTTTCCATGACACGCAAAGCCGGATAACCTCTTTTTCCGCCATTGTGATCAAGTTTGCAAGTTGCCTTTCGTTATTCAAGAAGATAGGAGGTGTGTCGCTAGGCATTTTCTCCATGATATGTGTAGGCAACTTATAAGAAATCTCGACTGCATTCATCTGTGTTTCCAAGTTGTAATCTTCACAAACAATGCGGAGAAATTCCTCATACTTGATTTGGTCTTCAACCGCAAACAACTTGCTTCCTTTGCTTGAATCAACGTCGAAATCTCAACCCATTTTTACCTTCCATTGTCCAAAAACAGTCAACAAATGCAACATTATCTGCAAAAAAGAGAATGTTCAAAAGATCTGCAACACACTATCTTAGAAGATTTTTCGCAGAGCTCTACACTTTGGCAGGGTCTTTTAGAAATAGCTCTGCCAAAGACGTACTAGAGCTCTAGACGCAGTTTAGAAGATGGTGGTTTAGATAACTAGTGTAATGTTTTGAAGTGTTACCTGTGTTCGTTCTTCCCGAAAATATGCTCGCCTTCAACCCCTAGAATATCTTTGACCAGCAGATATTGTTAGATGTAAACGAAGATCGTCTTTCCGAAGAATGTACGTACTTTCGTTCAAAATCGAAGTCTGTAAACAATCTTATACTCGGATTTCACTTCCGTCTCTTTGAAAATATGAAATCCCCCTTTGAGGGTGAAATCAAAATAGTAGATCTAGGTTAAAGGTGGAGAGGTTGAAAAGGTTTATAGCAAACTAAAAAAAAGTAAGAAGTAATGGCATTCTTGTTATTATTGTGAAAAGAGAGGAGTACTTCAAAATCCGACCGTTTATACAATTTAGTTACATTGCAAATGTCAAGCCATGCCCTGCGAACAGTATGCTACAGTCTGTCGAGCAATATCTGCCTTATGTCTACAAAAAAGCACACACAACATCTGCTTTAAGTCTACAAAAAAAACACACACAATATCTGCCTTAAGGCTACCACAATTGACACACTATATCTGTCTTAAGGCTACACAGTTAGCAGATTTTAAGCAGAGTCTGTCCAGCCTTAGCCTTAAGGCTACACAATCGACACACTATATCTGCCTTAAGGCTACAGAATTAGCAGAGTTTAAGCAGAGTCTGTCCAGCTTTAGCCTTAAGGCTACACAATTCACACACTATATCTGCCTTAAGGCTACATAATTAGCAGAGTTTGTCCAGCCTTAGCCTTAAGGCTACACAATTCACGCAGACTCTGCCAAGCGTAAGGGTATTTTAGACATTTTCAAAAAAAGTGTACTAGTTCTATAATTTTCCCTACGAAGGTACCCGCTGGACATTAAAGTTAGAAAACGCATCATATCAGCAACTCTCCCATAATTTTATGTACATATAGTCTTTGTATATTTTTGGTACAGATTTGGTATATTGTACATTGGTAGTATATAAACGAGTTTATATATAATTTTATTTTGGTTTAAGATTCTGGTTTAGGCCTTGGTCTCAATCTGTATATAAACCCAAAATAGTATTATTTTATGGGATTTTTTTTTGAATATACCATATTTGACTCAGAAACTTTTCAATTATATCATAAGTGATAAAACCTTTCAATTTCATACCACAAGGGATGCAAGAAGACCATTTTACCCATGGCAATGACTTATGGTGTACCAATATTTTTTGTCCAGCATCATCTAGTATTTTGTCCATCGGCCCCACAGTTTCCGGCTCCACAGTCTCCGTCTCCGTCCACAACCACCGTCTCTGTCTGTCCACCACTGTCTCCGTGCACAACCATCCACCGTCTCCATTTTCGTCCATAACCACCGTCTCCATTTTCGTCTACTGTCTCCGTCACCGGCTCTACAATCTCCGTATCCGAAACCGGTTCCATTTTTGTCCACAGTCTCCGTCTCCGTCACTGGCTCCATCTTCGTCCACCGGCCCACAGTCTCCGGCTCCGTTACTGGCTCCGTTTTCGTCCACAGTCTCCGTCACCGGTTCCATTTGCGTCCACCGTCTCCGTTTTCATCCAGAGTCTCCGTCATCGGCTTCGTCTCCATCCACAGTCTCCGTCCCCGTCTCCGTCACCCTCTACCGTCTCCATCCACCGTCTCTGTCCACCACCATCCACCATCTTCTTCATTTTTTGTGAAAGAGAGAGAGAGATTAATTTATTCATTAATGAGAATGAGATTAATTTAATAAAATGGTATCTAAACACTAAAAAATCTCTTTCTCTCTCAAGCTTTTCAGATCTCGTTTTTCTTCTCACCGGCGATTTCATCGGATTTCTCCGATTTCTCCTTCGGCGAAGGAGAAATCGGAGAAGAAAAACTGTTTACAAGAGTTTCAAACTGTTTATAAGGGTGACACTAACGCTGGTATGACCCCAGCGTTAGTGTCACCCTTGTAAACAGTTTTAAATAATGGTATTTTTAAAAAATGACAGTTGAGAATTGGCATTTCTCAAAATTTCTCTAAAAAGTTATATTAATTGGTTACAAAAATCATGGTTAAATTATAAATTAAAACAATATAAAAGTTGTATATTATACTAAACTTACCAAAAATCTTCCAATAGCTAAATTGTAAAGTAAATAATTAATATACATTGTAACATCAAAACTAAACGTATTTACATGTTTTTAATACCTAAATTCAATTAAATTTATTTTAAAAACTACGGTAAAATTATATTAAAAAATATAAAATTTATGTAATATATATATCTGAAAATAATAGTTAATAACTAAAATTTTAAAATACCAAATTAAATAGCAGTGTAACATATTAATTTTACTAAAAACATTACGGTAACTAATTCAATTATAAACTAACAAATTCAATTAATTTTACTAAAAACATTACGGTAAAAATATTGATGCAAACAGTACAAAATTAATCAACTAATCTTACCCAAAAAACTCCAAAAACCTGATTTGTAGAGATATTTAAATAATATCCTCTGTGTGTAGTAAATGTGTGGAGATTTGTCTTTTAAATAGATTTTGTTTATGGCTAAAAATAGCCATTTTTTGCCCAAAAAAAAAAACATATATGTATGAAATAAAATAAAAACTCTCGGCAATTCTTGGCAAAAATCCAAAAATGGAGATTCTAGTTTTTGTGTAGGAAATGGTAAAATTGAGGAGAAACTAGTTTCCCTAAAAATTTGGGAATCCATTTTTTCAAAATCATGACTGGATAAAAAAATAGTTTTTGAAAAATAAAAACCAAAAACTAGTGTAGAATCTACAAACAATCTTGAGAAATTTTGAGAAATTTTGAAAAATGCCCTAATCTTGAGAAATTTTGAAAAATGCCACCCTTCAAAAATGCCACTAAAATTATATCATTTACTCAAAATAACTTTTAGGTTTTAATTAACTATTTTAGGATTATGGTTTAGTTTTTAGGATTTAAGCGTTGTTAGAGGTCAAAATCCTTTTTAGAGTTTAGGGTTTTAGGTAATCGCTATAAAATTCTAATTTCAATAAATAAAGATAATTTAGTCAATTTACACTTAATTTTAATTAGTGTCATTTTTGAAAATGGATAATTCTTGGTAACATTTTTGAAAATAGATATACCAAAAATAAAATTTTCGAAAATGAACATACCAAATGGCATTTTTGAATTATTCCCCTAATCTTACGCTTCCTCGTAAAAACAAGCATTTAACTAGCAAATACAATATTTTAGACCCACAGTCTAGTAAAAACAAGCATTTAACTATGGAACACACATTACTTTGTATGATTTTTTTAATCAAGCATTTATTATTTGAGATATAAACCTTTTAATTTTATAATTCGTTAATTGTGATATGTGGGGTCACCTAAGATCCTCCAAAAACTTATATTCTTGATGAACATATTGCTCACAAATTGGAATCACTATCCTTCTCGATGTGTGTCACGTAGTTCGACTTTTAACCACTCTTAGATCTCCCAATATCCTTCTCGATCTCTTTGCTTCGCATATATGTGATAAAGCATTATAATATATATATATATATATATATATATATATATATATATATATATATATATATATTTTTTTTTTTTTTTTTTTTTTTTTTTTTTTTTTTCAATGTGACGATATTATTAAAACGCAATTTTCGCGCCCTTACTAGTGTTTCCTTTTCTTCTTTTTTAATCATCAATTTGTTTAAAATCTTGTATTGTGCAAAAATTTATGGGACAATTTCAAAAATATCATTTTTGGTGTATCCATTTTTAAAAATGCCACCATGAATGTAACGTCCCAAAAATTCCAAAAAAATTTCCAGAACAGTACTAAAATAAAAGTAACTATTAATCAAAAACTTCATAATACAAAAAGTCTGAAATCTCTTTAAATTCAAAATCAGAAAACAAAAGTTGATATTATAAAGGAAAAACTACCGAGTCTCGCTCTAAACCCCCGACGAAAGGTGATCACTCAACCACTTGATTCCTGAAACTTACCTGCACGGAAATCAGAACTTAGGTGAGCGAAAATCACTGAGTGAGATTACAAACCCGACACACCTGTAGCAACACGGTCTGATCCCGCACAGTTAATGTTCACGTGTTGGTACAAACAAACAAATGTTCAGATTTAGAGAAATATAACTAAACTCAACAGATTATAATACTACCAGTAGAACATAAATAAATCAACGGAATATAATAACTTACAGTAGAGCAGAATAATCATCAGAACAAAATAATCATCAGAGCAGAAAGATATCATCATGACAAAGCGACAAGGTATCTAACAATACAATATCAGAAGCGGAATAATATGGACCCAACATTGGTCAACCCAAACCAGATACTAACATAATATACTCGATAGCCATGCTGGCACCTACCAAGGTGGTATTGAAGTACGCCACGACACTAGTCGATCCCAATACCACTAACAGAATACTAGCGTACATAATACATCCGTGGAAGTGCCGGCTACCACGGATTGCCCAATAGAGCTACTAAACCAGAATACCATGCTGATACCGGTGCAGAATGGTATGACCCCAGCATTGGTCAACCCAAACCTGATACTAACAAAATATATACATAATATACTCGATAGCCATGCTGGCACCTACCGAGGTGGTAATGAAGTACGTCACGACACTAGTCGACCCCATTACCATTAACAGAATACTAAAGTACAGAATACACCGTGGAAGTGCCGGCTGCCACGGATTGCCCAATAGAGCTACTAAATTAGAATAACATGTTGATACCGGTCTTAACAGAACCAAACATATATCATACCAGAATCATGATCCAGTCTTAAACATGATAAATATATACTTTTAAATATCATTCTTTCAGATAATTTAATTATTTTTTAATTCTTTATGGCTAAATTAATTTAATTAGATTAAAATCACATAATTTTATCATTCAAATTATTATTCTAAATTTTCCTAAAATATTATACCAACATATATTAATACTAAGGGAGTTAGAACTGACATGCGATTTGGTTTTCGGATCGAAAGGAGCTTGAACCGACAATGCTACAACGTCCACAAATTCCAACTCGAACACTTATGTCATGCACCTCATTGTTTTGAAACTTCAGCAACCACTGTCCTTCATGATTACAACATAACTTTTTCTACAGATCTCCAATTTATATGATTCAACTGGAATCAGAAACTAGACTCATATACCTTTGTATCAAATATTTAAATGCTCAAAACGGACTATTATTGATAGTATTTTCGAACCCTTTTTGTGGACACAGAAACTGTTGAGCGATTATAGCAGATCCAGAATTTCCAGTCGACTAGTCCTTATTATTCAAGCGATAACTTTCAGAGATAAACATCAAATAACACGATTCTTCTTGAAGAATAAACTAGACTCCCATAGCTTCGTAACAACTATCTAATCATTAAAATCGGAAACCATTAGATATAGTTTTCGAGGCTTGAAAGTCAAGTAAAACCTATAGATCTAAAACTGCATAACCAGAATTTCACAGACGACATGCTCAGCTTGCATCTGCTATAACTTTCGACTCAAATCTTCAAATTGATTGGTTCTTATTGATTATGAAACTAGACTCGAGCAGCTTTGCAACAAGTACTTGATCACCTTAATCGAAGCCGTTTAGGATATATTTTTGTCTCTTGAAACATGACTTAATATTCTGGAAAAACAGAAACGAGTTACCTAGAGGAAGGGTGACGAATTCTGAAATTAAAAACTCTAATACTCTTTAAGAAGGCTATTTAAATGGTTTTATTTATCATCAACATGAGCTTTTAATATTTGATAATTATAGTTTTGTCCAAAAACATTAATATCTATCAAAAACATATTTTCGTTTGATAGAATTTTAGGATTTCCAATTAAATCAAAACCTTCAATTTTCTGGATGTTACAATGAATTATCAATTTTCAAAAATGCCGCCAATTAAGTATAAATTAACTAAATTACGCTTATTTATTGAAATTATGGTTTTATAGAGATTATGGTTTAGGATCTATGGTCTATGGTTTAGGGTTTAAAAACTTTAAACCCTAAAACCCTAAACCATAAAAAGGGGTTTGACCCCTAACAACCCCTAAACTCTTAAAACTAAACCCTTAAAACTATATCCTAAACCTAAAATAGTTAACACAAATATAAATGTTATTTTAGTTAAATGATATAATTTTAGTGGCATTTTTGAAAATAATTTTGAAAGATGACATTTTTAAAAAGTGGCATTTCAAAAATGGTATTTTTAAAAATTTCTCAAATTTATATTGGCTTACCACAGGCACGACTATAAATAATTATAGGGATTATTGTCAAATAACCAAATTGAGCTTATGAATTAAGCTTATAGCCATAGAAATCACAAAATAAAGTAAGTAACCAATTTGGTTGTGTTTTTACCATACTATCATTTTCAATACGTGCAATATCATCATTTTTTTCCTTTTTCACGGATGCCACATCATATTCTTTTCCCTAATTTTTATACTGTATTTTCTTTTCCATGGGTGACTATTTCTTACCCCTAACTATTTAATTTACTGATTTAATTTTGTCTAATGAATTGATTAAGTCTCACAATTCTACTGAAAAACCATAAAAAAAATTCCGAATCAGACATGACTTGAATTTTTAAAAATAAACACGATTTTCTTAAATGAGTTAATATTGTTTATAATAAACAATACATCATTCTATATAAAAACACATATTATAGAATGTCATACTATACTATATGCTATAATGTTTATGCAAAATAAAAATGGTTACCCAATTTCATTTTTTTTTTTGTGTTTAAGTTTGAAATATAAATTGATTAAATCTTGCAATCATATTAAAAACACAACATTTTTCGAATGACACGAATTGTGAAAACTTAGAATATTCTATAGTTTCCATATAAATACACATAATAGAATGATATTGTGTACTATATAGAATATCTAGTTTTTACTTATAAGTGTTTATCAATTTTTTTTTAAAAGAAAATTTTTTTGTTAGCTACACGAACTGTAAGACATCACATGGCTACACATCTGAACTATAATAATGAATGTTAAGCTACACCAACAAATGTATAATACATGCCGATATACATGATATGACATTACATAGCTTCACATCTGAAGTAAAACAATGTAGTTTTAGCTACACCAACTAATGTATAATGCATGCTGATATGCACAAATAAAGATAACTTATGTTAAAAATCATATTTATGTTAATCATATTTCTGTTAATTTTGTCACGATTTTTGTGTAGCCGCAAGAAAATCATTATTTTGTATTAAAATTAAATTATATAAATTTAAAATTTGATCTAAATCCAATTTTTAACCCCCAATAAAGACCATATGAATAAAATCCAATGTTTATTCAATAAAATCCATACAGAAAGAAACACAAAGAAAAAAGAAAAAAAAACAAATGTTCTAAAACTTAGAACGGACCAGCTAAACTGTGTGGCCAGACTAATAGTCTGATTAGGATTAATTTTAAAAACTGTATTTATATATATTCAGATTAAACCAGTAAAAACTTGTGAACTAGTGGTTGAGCCGGCGGAGTATAATCCTATCTTCAATTTTTTATTTATTAATTATGTCTTCATTTTCCTTTTTTCATCATGTTTGTCAATTTTGTTTTATCTTCCTCATATTTTTGGTGAAAATATTATATATGTAATTACCAACTTATTTTAATTTATAAGAGGATTCAATTTTTTTTATATATGTATATTTATATTTATTAGAAAACTAAATATTATATTCATAAATATCAAAATAATTATTAATTAATTGGTTTCCGCCTTAACCAATGCGACCAGTGATCTGGTGACCCAAAATATTTATGGTCCATCATCCAGTTTGGTTTTTGAAACATTGACTGAAAAGAGCTAGTTTTCATTTGAAAATGGTTTGGGATCATTTCAATAGTGCGATCGAAAGTTATGATGTTTTTCGTGAAGATAGATCAATTTAGCAAATTAGTTTGTTTTAAATGGGTTTTGTTTTAGGATATGATTCATGTGGGTTTTTAGTTTTAGGTCGGGTTTGAAAGTTTGAGTTTGGGTTAAGTTTTAAATTTATTTGGTTTATTTTTTTTATCTAAAATAACGATTTCTATCGTGGCTAGAAAAAAATCGTGGCAAAATTAACATAAATATGGTTTCAACATAATTTTTCTTTATTTGTGTATGTTACTATGCCTTACAGTTTTGTTGGTGTATTTAAAAATACATTGTTTTACTTCAGATGTGTGTGGGAGTCGAAACTCGCACAATTAAATTTTGTAAGGAAAATTTAGAGATTCGAAAAACCTCTATGAAAAGAAACACAAGAACAAAGATCCAAAGATGGTGTTTTTATTCAACCTGTTTAGAAAGCTGTTGCAGAGAAAATCACAAGTGTTTGCTAGGTAAAATTGCGGATCTCTTTCTCAAAGGATGTACATGAGTTTATATACCAGTCTTAGGTCGGTTAGGGCTATTCCTAAAATGATAAGGAAAACTTCCTTATTCTTCAGGATTTCCTCTTCCCTGTTTTGTCTAAGTCGATTCAGGTGTGGCTTCTTACTTTGACTTGCTAATTCGGCCCACCAAAATCTTGTGGCTCGTTGCCTCGGCCCAACAAGATGTTGGGCTTGCTGCTTCACTAGATCACCAGAGGTCCGGCTTGTCGCCTCTTCGCCTTGTCAGGATCTTTATCTGTTTAGCTTGTCACCTGTTTGGATTGACGCCAACATTTTGGCTTGTCGCCAACATTTTGGCTCGTCGGCAATACTTTGGCTCGTCGCCAACCCTTTGGCTCGTCACCAATATTTTGGCTTGTCGCTGGCGTTTTGGCTCGTCGCCAACACTTTGGCTCGTCGCCAATATTTTGGCTCGTCGCCAACACTTTGGCTCGTCGCCAACACTTTGTCTTGTCGCCAACACTTTGCCTTGTCGCCGGCGTTTTGGCTCATCGCCAACACGTTGGCTCGTCGCCAACACTTTGGCTCATCGCCAATCATTTTGGCTCATCGCCAATACTTTGGCTCGTCGCCAGCATTTTGGCTCGTCGCCAACATTTTGCTTTATCGCCTGCATTTTGGCTTGTCGCCAACATTTTTCTCTGTCGCCGGTATTTTGGCTCGTCGCCAATATTTTGGCTCGTCACCAATCATTTTGGCTTGTCGCCAATATTTTGGCTCGTCGCCAACACTTTGGCTCGTCGCCGGTGTTTTGGTTTGTCGCCGGAGTTTTGACTCGTTGTCTGCCACCGAAGCTGGTTCGGCCCATCTACTCTCCTGCTGGGTTCAGCGGTCAATCTCGATGGGGTGGAAATTGACCCAGCAGTTAGCCCCAGCTCGTCAGAGTCAGTGATGATGGTGACAAGGTGAAAGTTGGTCATCTCCAAGATTGACATCTGAGACTTCTCTTATGTTTCCGAACCACTTCGGTGGAAATTTTCGTCTAACAATTTTGGCTCGCCGTACTGCCGAGGTGAGATATTATTGCCGAGGCTTTTGTTACCGAGCCACCCTGGCATGTCATGTTACCGAGCCGTTCAGGTGTGCGCTATCGCCAAGCTATTTTGTTACTTATATTACCGAGCCATTTTGGCTCGCGACATTGTCGAAAGGCTGACAAGTCTTTATTTGCCGAGACGTTACAGTGAGGATGTGGTCGAGCAGTTTTGGCTCGTCATATCAATGAGTAGTTCAGGCTTCCATGCTGCCGAGCCATCTTTGGTTCGGCATTATTGCTGAATTGTCTTGGCAGCCGACGTTACCACGTTGTCTGGGTTGTCTGACTGCCGAGCCATCTTTGTACTGCTGAACCATTGTGACATGCTGCCAAGCCATCTTGCTGAGCTTGATCTGTTTTTGGCTCAGCGATAATACTGGCTCGACGACCGAATATTTTCCTTATCACGGACCATAACTTTATTGGGAACTGCAAACATTTTTGTTGGTTCCCGAGGTCGCTTGGTATCACGCGCTGTGCTTTTAAGCGTCTATATATTCAGATTCTTGCTCCACTCCTCATAACTCATTTCTCCAAATTTCCGTAAAGACAGGTAGCTCTCTTCTCTATCTTCTTTTCTCTCTTTTTATGTTTAAGTTTTGGCTAGGTTTTTGTTGATTTCTTCTCTTCCGCCGCCGAATCTTTGGGTTTTACGACCTAACTTCGAACGTGCCTCAGCGGTTCCTTAATTTATTCGATCCATCTTCGAATTCCTCCGGCGACTCCTTGTATTTTCCGATCCATCTTCATACACCTGCGGTGAGGTAATGAATTTTCTGATCCATCGTTATTTGGATCGCGGTGTTGCCCAGATCTTTTGTGTCTCCGAGCCAAGATTTCTTCAATTTTTTTGCTAAGTATCTGGTGTGTTTCCGAGCCAAGATATTTGATGTCGCATACCGCCGAACTGGAAGATTTGTTAGTTCGGCAAACTCTGCTTCACTGCTTGGTCATAAGATGGTGCTATCTCCTCAGGTTACCGAACCAGTCGAGCCTGGTTCTCCGCTGGGTTGGCTACAGAGTGATATCCCATCTTTGGTTGATGATGCCTTTGATGCCGAGGCGGATGTCGAGGCATGTTTGATATAGAAAGCCCTTGACGAAATCAAAGCCGAACCAACAGATTATAGTCTTGACGAAGCCGAAAAGGTGCGGTTGGAGAGACTGTTTGTGAGCCACCAAGCTAGCACTTGACAAGGCAAAAACCTAGGAGGAAAGCTCCTCAGAAACGAGCGGACCCGCCTGGTTCGTCTTTGTACACCGCTGAATCCTTGGAAGCATTGAGGCATCGATTCAACATTTCGGAAGACGTTGATTTGATTGTTCCTACTTCAACAGACCGAGCCGAGGCTCCGCCGCTGGGCATTTTACTCTCGATGAGAGTTTCTTTTACCAAAGTCTGCTGTGGTTTCCAATTCCTGGATTGATCATCCATTTTTTTGTCCAAGCATGGATTAGCGCCGAGCCAAATTCCTCCTCGGGGGATGCATCACTTGGTGGGAATTCTGGTTCGGAGCTACGAATGTGATGTGACTGTTCGCGTTTCCCATCTTCGACAGTTCCTTGAATTTCGGAAGATTAAAAACTCCAAAGCCTACTATGTTTCTAATAAGAAGCAGAGAAAGATTATTGAAGGCTTCCGAAGCAAAGACAGCGACTGGGGGAGCTACTTTTCTTCGTTCCTATTAATGACATCACGGTAGTTGCTGGATGCGTCTGCCATGTCAAAACGGAGTGGGGAACTATTGGTGGGCGAGCCGTAGACTATTTGAGGAGATCTATCGGGTGTTTATTTTGTAGCGAGCTGGCCATATCTTTCATTTCTTTGTTTTTGCAGTGCGGCAGATTCTCCCACATTTCCCAGAGGATATGCTTACACTTCAGAACACGCTTGCTGCGGGAAAGTGCCATTGGGAAAATCATTTTTCCCTGAAGAGAGTCGAGAAAGCCTGAGTCATCTTTGCCGGTGTTCAAGTATCTGACAGCTCGGAATTTGAATCTCCATCTCAAAATTTTCAGGAAAAAGCTATGGGGAAGAAACCGACGATCCGTGATAAACAAGCTTTGAAGGAAACAACAAAAGAAACTGCTAGTCGAGTCGCTTATAGGGTTGAAAAAATCACAGAGCCAAACCCTACGGTGATTGGCCAGATTGATGTCGGGATAGAGCAAACAACTCTTTCCGAGCCTCCAATTCTCGATGCCAAGGCTAGGGAAGTGGTTTCAGCTCTTGTTTCGGTTGCCAGGCTTTCTAATTCGGTAATATCTCAACACAATGAGGGCAAGAAGCTGACTCCCAGTAATCGTTCCACCTCTGAATCTGACAAGGAAAAAGCCAAGGAAAAATGGGAAAAGAGGAAATGCCAAAATCCTGCCGATCCTGATTCTACCGAGCCAGCGTTAATATCGTTTAGGCGTGAAGGATCTGAGTCAATCTGTAATGACGAGGCAGCCTCGGCAACTCTCTTCTCAAAGGTTCGCTGATCGGGAGATATGCTACCTCCTCTTGATATGTTGTCCCATGGTGATCTCTACACCGATATGTCGCTCCGAGGCACCAAGGTATGTTTGGAGATTGCATATTTTGTTGAAATAAAAAGACTAAGTACTAATAATATTTCTCCCTTCGATCAGTTCGTTGCATCTATCAACAAGATTTTTGCCGCCTTTGAGCAAGATGTGCGAAAGGACAGGCGCGGGATCGAAGATGTCCGAAAGGACGCATCCTTCTTCAAGAGTAAGGTCACCGAGCTGGAGAGTAAACATGCTGACGAGCTGGCAACTGCTTCAGCTCGGATTGAAGCTCTTGAGAAAGAAAAAGCGTTCCTCAAAGATGAGTGGAATAAGGTTGGTGACTTAGCTATGAGGTTGGATCGCTCTACGCAAAAGAAGGCTGCCGAAATTGAGTCTTTGAAAAGGCAGCTTGCTGCCGCTCACGCCTTGCATGAATCAAATGTGAAAAAAGCTCAGAAGGCGGCGAGGCGAGAGATGGAGGAAAAGTTTCAGGGGTGGCTTGCTAAGATCGAAAAGAGCATTGACGAACTAAAGGTGGCGAAAGAGAAAGAACTCGATCTAGCCCAGGTTGACAGCAACTTGCAGTTACTCGAGATTATACAGAAAGACGATGCGCCTGCTCTGAACTCCGAGGTGACAAAGTTGGCATGATGGAGAGTTGACTTGGCCGATGCGAACGAGGAGTTTCAGAGGATCGAGGCCGAGCTAAAGAAAGATCTGACACTTTCACCGGTTTCCTCTGACTCTGTGGACACTCTTCTTGGGAATGAACCAACGGAGAATGCAGCGGCAACAGCCGGAGTTACAGACTTTGCAGACTCAAATATCGGCACACCTGGAGTCGCCAATCTTGCCAATGAAATGATCTCCGAGCTGGATCCTCCCAAATGATCTTTCTTTTAATGTTTATTTGATTCGAACCTTTTCTTTGGTATTTTGAACACAAGTGCCTGGACGGCTTTATCCACTTAGTTTCTTTTCTGTGTTACGGCTTTAAGTTTTGTAATGGTTGCCGTCTGTTGGCGCGACACCTTTCATCCTTGTTTGATTATTTGCTTGCTTATGTTCTCGTTTGCGTATTTGTTTTGTCGCTTGTTTTGTTGCGCTTTGATGTGATATGTTGCGGACCATCGTATGGTTACCGGGTCTCAAGCGCTTTGTTTGTTAGTTTTAGGGTTTGCGGTATTCCGACTTACATTCCCGTTTTTTTTACGATGAAACATGTTTAGAATCTCATACTAACTGGTGGGTTTAGTATTATGCTTCAGAGATGTTTAGGACCAGTGTACCAAGAGGTGTTTACTAGGTTTAAGAGTCTATTTCGAGTCTTAAGACTTGTTAGTTTTCGACTTACAGGTCCCTCTCGAATGTAAACTTGTAAGAATAACGTTCAGGATATCATTTTCGGATATTATACTAGGATATACCCAATCATAATTTATATAGCGCGCTTCTATAACAATGAGAGGGTGTTGGAGAACCTTATTCCTTATAGAAATAAAGGTTAAATCAATAAAAGATGCGGTAGTTTGTCTGTTGTGGCCAGCAACAGACGAGATGATAGAATATCCGTGAAGGATGTAAAGTTGTGATTTGCGTAGGTCAGGTGACACGGGTTCGTGTTCGAAATTGTTTTCTTTGAGAAGTGTAATGCGAAAGATCGCATTTTCGAGACATTGGAGTATACATGTATACGTACCCACTCCCCCCCCCTCCTTAAAAAAGGAGGGGGACAGCTGAACCCGTCCGAAGACGAGCTGCCTACGTACCCTTTGCAGGGATCAAGCCGTTCTGTAGTTCATGTGAAGTGTCTTAGTGATAGTACTTCTTTAGGTGCATTGCGTTCCAAGACCTCGGTATCGGAACGTCAGACATGTTAGCGAGCTCGTACACTCCTGGTCGGACTGTCTTGGTGATTTTGTAAGGCCCTTCCCAGTTTGCTCCTAGGTTGCCCATGTTTATTTAGACTGTGTTCTAAAAAACTTTTCGGAGAACCAAATCGCCATGTTTGAATTTGCGACTCCTGACGTTGGAGTTGTAATATTTAGTCGTCGCCTGCTGGTTGTTTTGAATCCAGATCAACGCTTGGTCTCGTCGTTCGTTTATTAAGTCCAGTTCGTCGAGTAACATGAGATGTTTCAGTCCCTCTTGCCCCGGAAGAAGCATGCGGCGGACTCCGGAAAATTCCACTTCGGGTGGAATGACGCATTCTGCACTGTACACAAGGGAGAAAGGTGTTTCTCATGTGGCTCGTCGTGGAGTCGTCCGGTGTGACCATAATACTCTTTCGAGTTCAACCGCCCAGCGTCCCTTTTTTGCATCAAGGTATTTTTTCAGGCCATCAAGGATAGTCTTGTTTGCTGCTTCAGCTTGTCCGTTCCTTTGTGGATAGCGTGGCGTAGACTTGCTGAGCCTTATCTTCTATTTTTCGCAGAAAGCTTCGAATCTTGTAGAGATAAACTGCGAGCCGTTATCGGTGACGATTTCGTATGGAACTCCATGCCGGCATAAGATATTTTTCCAAACGAAATGCTCGACTTGGGAGTCTTTTATGTTGGCGTAAGAATCTGCCTCGGTCCATTTGGAGAAGTAATCCGTCAAGACTAGCAGAAATCTCTTTTGCTTAGATCTATGTAGAGGTCTGATAATATCCATTGACCAGCGCATGAAAGGGTAGGGTGCCGAGATTGATGACATCAATTCGGTTGGTTGGTGAATCATCAGGGCATGTCGTTGGCACTTTTCGCACTTAGCAGAGAACTTCTCGCAGTCCTTCACCATAGTCGGCTAGTAGTAACCGTGACGCTTGATCTTGATCGCCAAAGCTCTCCCGCCGGAGTGGTTGCCGCATGATCCGCTCTGGACTTCTTCCATGATTTTTCTAGTTTCGATGCCTTCGACACAGGCCATCAGCGGTCCTGAGAATCTCCACTTGAAGACATTGTCTAATAGAACGTATCGAGCAGCTTGAGCTCTGAGTTTTTGGGCAGCCCATTTATCTGATGGTACTTCACCATCCATGATATATACGCGGATTGCTCCCATCCATTCTTTGTCGCATCCATAATCCGTTTCCATTGGGTGGATCTTCCTCCATCTCGACTGCTTCGTCTTCGGCTGGAGGATCTTTTTTGGGCTCTTCCTCCACCATGATTATTTTGTTTTCAGCCGAGGGCCACCTGTTTTGGTCTTCTTCCATAGTGGTGTGGTGTCAGCACCGCCTTCTTCCGCAAAAATATTCCCGGATGTATCTTTGGCTTGACTGGCTGTCTGGGAGTGGGTAACCACGTTCACGGCGTCAGACAGGTTGATGCTTGGGTATTTGATGAATTCCACTGGGATTATCCTTTTCAGGTATGGGTCGGAGGTGGATGCGAGTGCTATTAGCGTGTCTACCAAAGTGTTTTCTCCACACGGTATCCGTGTCAACGGGAACTTAGTATCTCTATCAGACACAATAGACTTAGGCATGCCATGCAAATGCACAATCTCTTTAAAGAACAAGTTAGACACATGCAATGCATCATCAGTCTTATTACAAGCAATGAAATGCGCCATTTTTGAGAACCTATCAACCACAACAAATATAGAATCTTTCCCTGTCCTAGTCCTAGGCAAGCCCATCACAAAATCCATAGAAATATCATTCCAAGGATTAGTAGGAATAGGGAGAGGTGTATACAAACCGTTAGGCTGAACCTTAGATTTGGCATGTTTACAAACAGTACACCTGTTACAGATTCTTTCAACATCACGTTTCATGTGTGGCCAATGGAAATGAGCTTTCATCACTTCTAGAGTTTTAGCAATGCCAAAATGTCCCACCAAAGCTCCTCTGTGTGCTTCCCTAGTAAAAAAGTCTCGGAGAGAACAATTAGGAACACAGTCTACTTTTATAAAAGAGAAATCCATCTTGTATAAAATAATGATCATAAGCAAATTTTTCACAAGATCTATAGATTTCTTGAAAATCAGAATCAGTAGGATAGAGTTCTTTAATCTGTTCGAAACCCAAAAGTCTAGCATCAAGAGAAGAGAGAAGAGTGTACCTCCTTGATAATGCGTCGGCTGCAACATTATCCTTATCTTTTTGTACTTGATGACATATGGGAATGTTTCTATGAACTCAACCCATCTCGCATGTCTTTTGTTGAGTTTTTGCTGACCTTTCAAGTGTTTAAAGACTCATGGTATGTGTGAATGACGAATTCTTTTGGCCAGAGGTAGTGTTGCCATGTTTGGAGAGCTCTAATCAAGGCGTACAGCTCCTTGTCATACGTTGGATAATTGAGAGTCGCTCCTCCAAGCTTTTCACTGAAGAATGCTATTGACTTCTTGTCTTGCATCAAAACAGCTACAATTCCTACACCTGAAGCATCGCATTCAATCTCAAAAGGCTTTACAAAATCAGGTAATGATAAAACAGGAGCATGAATAAGCTTCTCTTTTAGGCATTGGAATGCTGTCTGCTTTCTCCCATCTGAATCCCACATCTTTCTTGATGATTTCGGTTAAGGGAACTGCTAAAGTGCTGAAATTCTTCACAAAATGTCTGTAGAAACCAGCAAGGCCATGAAAGCTTCGGACTTCCCCTACTGTCTTAGGACTTGGCCATTCCTTGATTGCTTTCACCTTCTCTTCATCTACTTTGATTCCATCTGCACTCACAACAAAGCCTAGAAAAACCACATTATCTGTGCAAAAAGTACATTTCTTAAAATTTGCAAACAATGTTTCTCTCCTAAGCGTGTCTAGCACCATCTTAACATATTCAGTGTGCTCATCAAGATTTCTGCTGTATATAAGGATATCATCGAAATAGAAAACAACAAACAGGCCTATATAAGCTCTAAGCACATGATTCATCAAACGCATAAAGGTACTAGGAGCATTAGTCAATCCAAAAGGCATAACTAACCACTCATATAAACCATGCTTAGTCTTAAATTCAGTTTTCCATTCATCACCCTCTTTCATCCTAATCTGGTGATAACCACTCTTAAGATCAATCTTAGAAAATATGCTAGAACCATGCAATTCATCAAGCATATCATCTAATCTAGGAATAGGGTATCGATACTTCACCGTAATATTATTGATTGCTCTACAATCAACACACATTCGCCAGCTTTCGTATTTCTTTTGCACAAGCAAGACTGGCACTGCACAAGGTCTCATACTCTCACGAATATGGCCTTTTTCCATCAGTTCACTGATCTGTTTCTGAAGCTCCTTAGTTTCCACCGGATTAGTCCTATACGCTGGTCTATTTGGGAGAGAAGATCCAGGTATAAAGTCAATCTGATGCTCAATTCCTCTGATCGGTGGTAAGCCTTGTGGAGCTTCTTCAGGGAAAACATCACTGTACTCCTGCAAAAGATTAGTCATTTCACTCGGTAGCACCGGTGTAATGTTAGACAGATTAAGCAATGACTCTTTATAAACAAACAGGAGCATAGAATGATTAGAGTAGTAGGCTTTCTTAACATCACTAGACTTTGCAAAGAAGATTAGGCGCTTAGGCTGAGGAGAGTCCTTCTTCTGATCAAGATAAACCTCATGTGGAGTCATCGGAACCAGTGTAGTCTTCTTCCCTTTATACTCAAAAGTATAGCGATTTGAGAAGCCATCATGTATAACCTTTCTGTCTGATTACCAAGGGCGTCCTAACAGTATGTGACTGGCTTCCATAGGCAGAACATCACAAAGAATCTCATCCTCATACTTGCCAATAGAGATAGGAACCAAAACCTGCTTGCTGACACTCATTTCGCCACTATCATTAAGCCACTGAAGCTTATAAGGTGCTGGATGCTTTGTAGTCTTCAAACCAAGTTTCTTGACCATAATATGACTAGCCACATTAGTACAGCTACCCCATCGATGATCAAGCTACAGACTTTACCCTGAACATTGCATCTCGTGTAAAACAGATTCTCTCTTTGTTCCTGCTCCTGAGTCTTGTTCTACACACTTAGAGTTCTTCTGGCCACTAATAAGTCCCCTTTAACAGGTAAGATCTCCTGCTCATCCTCACTAGAAGTCTCTGGATACTCGTCAGCATATTCTACTTCACCACTAAGGATCGTCACACGCTTGTTAGAACACTCATTTGCATAATGCCCTTTTCCATGGCATTGGAAGCCGCTGACATCTCTGGATCGTACAACACCTTATTTTGCTTTTCCTTTGTAGTCTGCAGGTGCTGGAGTAGTAATCTTAATCGTATAAGATGGCTTAAGACTACTCTGTTGGCTTGAATTCTTTAGCAAAAGAATTTATGTCTTCTTTAGAGTAACATGGCCGTGTGTATGATGAACTATGACTATAGCTAGAACGTGAGGCTCTTTTTCTTTTAATATGTTGCTCAAACAGAATAGCTTTGTGTAATATCTCCTCAAGCTTCATGTAATGCTTAGTCTCTAATCTGTCTTGAATTTCCTGGTTCAAACCCCCTAGAAACCGTGACATTGTAACTTCTTGATCCTCTACTATGTTAGCTCGCAGCATAAACACTTCCATCTCCTGATAATATTCCTCTACTGTTCGAGATCCTTGAGTGTGCTTTCTCAGTTTCTGATGCAGCTCTCTGTGATAGTGACTAGGTACAAATTTCTTTCTCATCAGACTTTTTATTTCTGCCCAAGTCTCAACAGGTAGCTCCAGATTTCTTCTCCTGGTCGTGACTAACTGATCCCACCAGCTCAAAGCATAATCATGAAACTCTGTTGCAGCTATCTTTACTCTATTAAGCTCTGTGTACTGCTGAACATTGAAGACCAATTCAATCTTCTTTTCCCATTCTAGATAAGCATCAGGATCGGTTTTGCCATGAAATGGAGGAATACTGATCTTCAGACCCTTGAGATTGTCCCTCAGAAGCTCAACTTGAGTTCTATTACGTCTGTTTCTCCTCTGGCTACCATGTGATGCATCACTTCTCCTCTGATAGTATTGATCTGAAGCAGCATCATGAATCCTGTCATCCTGTCCTTGATTCTGTCTAGTATCAGTTCTGGTTCTGTCTCTTTCCTCTAAAGCAACAAATCTATCATCCATCATCTTCTGCATTTTTGCTGTTATAGCTTCAATGAGGAGTTTGTTGTTTATGTTGTTACTATTCTCTTCTTTCTCCTCTGAATTTGCCATAGGAACTGCAACAAATTAACAGAACACGCAGTTACAAGTTCTTCAAGCAAAAATTTAAAGTTTCAGACTGAAGAAACACAGGAATCGCGATTTCAACACTTAGAAAAAATTGCAATAGGCAAATTCTTCACCAAACATAACAAATAAAGTGCAAACAACAACAGATAGTCACGATTTATCAAGTAGCAACAAGAGAACACACCAATGAGCACGATTTAACAAACTGCAGTAAGTTCTCTTTTTTTTTTTTTTTTCTTCAGTATAAATCAATTTTGGGAAGTTGTAGAGGCACAAAAAAAAACACTTCAGATTGCTTTTCAAACACAGATCGACCTTCAGGTAACAAGATCTAACAATCCTATAGCAAATATTCAACAGATATGGCCAATTTGAGTGGTACAAGCACATGAACACTTAGATCTAAGCAGAAAATGCTCATGTTCAATTTTTATAATGCCAACAGACATAAACAAGCAGATCGAACACACTCAGTTTCTAGAACACTTAGATCTGTTCAAAACAACAAG
The DNA here is from genome assembly GCA_900406555.1 of Pseudoturritis turrita. Classification (NCBI taxonomy): domain Eukaryota; kingdom Viridiplantae; phylum Streptophyta; class Magnoliopsida; order Brassicales; family Brassicaceae; genus Pseudoturritis; species Pseudoturritis turrita. The sequence goes on from OVBL01000820.1 coordinate 107,421, forward strand.
ACTATCATACATAAAATGCGAAATGATAGCAAATGATAAAAAAAAAATTCCAGATCCATGTGACACAAGAATGCCAAGAGGCACAAACTGATAAATCGAAAAATTCTTAGATCTTACACGAAACAGAGTGATAAAGAACATATACACAAAGATCTAAGAGTACTTAGCTTCCAAAGTGGCTCTGATACCACTTAATAAGAGCTTTCCTCAAAAATCGTCACTTTAGAAGCAAGTAGAGAAGAATTCGTAGATGGGGAAGTTAGAGCGAATGGGTTTAAGTAACAATGGATTGTTTTGGTCACACTAAGGATGCGGAACTCCTTAGATTCACCAGTGGATCGAGAGGTCACACAAAGAAAATGAAACTCCTCTGATTTACCTATTTTGATCTAGTTCTTAAAAAGAGTTTGAGAATAAAAGCTAGATAAAATAAACTAAGGGTTTAAATAGGGAACTCAAAGAGAAACCCTAGTACACATTTTTAAAGACATAAATACACATAAAAACATAAGCATAAGCTTAAAAATATCATATGTTAAAATAAAAAGAAGAAGTCGTTGGAAGTGAACCTTTGGACGTGATCTTCGGTTCAACAAATGGGGTTAGTGAGATGAACAACTACCTCATTAAAAACCTTCACAAGAAAGCCCAGTGGAACAAAACTTGTCAAGGGAAAAAGAGTATAATTGCTCATCCTACCCATTTGTTGAAATCAATTAGCTTGAATCAAAACCAGGGAGGTTTGACAAGCATCTCTTTCTCCTGCTGGATTCTCTAAGTATGTGACTAGAGAATTGATATTCTCCTTGAGCTTCCTAGTCCTAGCACGCGTCATTTGTCCACTTGGTATAGCTAGAGCATCCTCAGGTTCAAACTCGGGTACAAGCTCAGGTTCTAGTTCCTTATCCTTGGCCATGCTCATATCATAACCCTTGACGATCATTGTCGGTGATAATTGAGATAAAGGTAACTGCAGCATAATTTGCACCACTAATTTGATTAATATTGGCATGAAGATTAGCACCACGACCACGCCCTGTAGAAACAGTTTGCGATCCTCGTGTTCCAAATCTGGTATGAGATTTTTCAGGCCATCATTCAGGATAACCAATTATTTTAAAAGGAAGTAACGTCATGTCCCATTCTTCCACAACCGGTGCATTGCCTAGATGGATCACGATTATTTGGTCCACTTCAAAATTCTTCAGTTTCACCAATACCTTGCTGAGACACATCACGGGTCCAAACAACTCCAGATTGTCGAGATGTGATCGATGGAGAAGCTTGAGAAGCAAACCCCATGACTGCTACTTCTTTAGTTACATCCAGTCAAATTGTTACTAGAATCTCCATAGATATCGAACTTCTATGAGTGAGTCAGTGGGTTATATAAACCATGCTCTCGAGCTAGCAATTCTTTGATTAAAAGTCTACTAGAATCTTCATAGATATAAAACTCCATTGTTCCAAGCAAAGTACCTGAAACACAAAAATAAAGAAGAAGACAAAAAAAACGAAATCAATAGAAAAGAAAAATAAAAACCTTGACTAAACTCTTAGTCTGAAAATTAATGGCAAGTTTATCCGGCAACGGTGCCAAAAACTTGACGTGTGTCAGGTTTTACCTTATGACACAATCATCTAGCTGCAAGTGCACATCGATCAGTTGCAATACTTAAGGATCGAATCCAAGGAAACAAGAGTGCACAATAGTGATCTTGAAGTAAAAGTTAAGCTAAGTAAGCAATAAAAAAGGTTTTTTAAATCGAGCAAAATAATTAAAAAACAGTAAATTTAAAAGCATTGTAAAGTAATATAATTAAAACGTTGGATATTCAGAATTTTTTCAGGGGTTCATAGTTCAAATTATTAGGTTCTATTTCTAGAGGATTGACATCGTTTTTTTTTTTCGTTCGAGAACTCAAATCACTATCATATGACTAATCCACTCACGTGGTGATAATAAACTAAGTCTAAACTACCCTATTAATAAACTCTCACAGTCAATAGCATAGATAAACAAGCATTCAAGTACATGTTCAATTGTTCACATAACTCAGTAACTCAACTCTCGTAGGTTAAAGCGGTAGGCCCATCAAACATCATATCCAAACAATAACTCAAGTAGTGTACAAGCTGCAATTGTTCTAATATAAGTTTCTAGATGATCAATAAAGCAACATGCAGTAACAAACATATCTAGATGAAGAACTACTCTAACTTATCAAGAGCGCCACTCTATTCCTAGAAACCTATATATCGAACCATGAAAAATCTCTTGAATAACCCCTAGTCCCAACAAGAGATCTACTCACACATGATTATGAAAACAAGGAAAAGCAATAGAAAACATATTCATTAAGATCAGTAGCAAAGGGTTCAGAAAAATTCTCGTAGGAGTACAAAGAGGCCAAATCTTCTCTCTTATCGAACAAAAACAAAAGAAACTAAAAGAATTTTTGGTGATTAAGAAATTTGGTGGCTGTCAAAGCCTTCCAAGCTTGATAATTTCATGGTTGCTGGTGTATTTTTATAGTGTATGGGTCGAATCCTAGGGAAAATCCTTGAAGATTTAGGAGATAACTTCGAAAAAAGAATAATCCTTTTTTTCAGGAGGAGGGTGATCGATTGATCGCCTCTTAAAATCATGCCCGGCCAAAATTATGGATGAGTGGTCGATCGATCGCTAGGGTGTTGATCGATCGATCAGCCTTTAACTCCTCTGCTTGCTTCTCCTCGAGTCTAGATCGACCATTCTTCAGTAATCAGAGCATAACTTGAGATCGCACCATTGGATTTTCACGGTTTGATATGGGAATCGAAGCAATCACTCATATATATCATGTGTTTAAATATGATCTTGATCAAATGGTGGAAATATCTCCATCTGATGTGAAACATTTGATGCTTAAGATATGTCCAATCTTCAAATTGCTTGTTTTGCATTCTTTTGGTCCAAATTACTCCAATTTCCTGTAAAAACTCTAAAATCCACAAAAGACTAAAAGAAGCCATTAAATACCAAAATCAAGTAGTTTTTTTATATTAAAAACCTATTAAGAACATAGTAAAAATGGTAAAATCTAAGGTATATCAACTCCCCCAGACTTAAGCCTTTGTTTGTCCTAAAAAACAAACAGCAACCCAAGTGTAGAAAAGAGTTTTGAAAATCGTGGAAACTCACATTCCTTGAGATCATAGCTTTGATTCATTGACTTGTAATCTACATGCAACAAATTTAATTCAAAATATTCTCATCTTATCCCACCATGACCTTCGCAAGCCTTGTCCATACTCTGACTTCCTAACCTGCAAAAACCTCAACTTCACATCATTTGATTCTCTACATTCATTAAGATTTGCTTGTGTGAGCTTTCTCTTTAAAGAATGTCATTCAGGATAGACGACACTAGGAGTTAAAAGACTATTTTAGTGGTGGAGTAAAGTATTTAGAGTTAGTAGACGCTCCGGAGGATGCAAGAAATTATGCAAAACTGCAAGAGAGAACGGACATGTTGATGCCCATGGTTTTCCAATCACCAGATGTCTAACTTCCCCAAACTTAGATTTTTCTCAGGAAATCACTGCGAATAACTGCAAATCACTCTAAATCTCTCTCAATCGATCCATGATGTTTCTTGGAATTTTTTTGGCCTTGAAACTCTTTTTGCTGATCAATTTCCTTTCCCTATTATTTTTTTTAAAGGGGAAAATGATCATTATTGTATAAGAGTCTCGTATACACAAAATTTACCATGATTTTTGTAAACCCCAAGGAAGAATCAAGCTCTCGAATCACAATCCATGTACTCCAGCAGGTTTCCTCAATCCTTGCATCTGCAGTGACTGAAAAATTGTGTTGATCCCTTTCTCTCCGACGTTTTTACATATATATATATGCACATATGACAATCAAGACAAGAATACATGAGGTCTGAAAATAGGTAAGTGTTTTAAGATGGGGTACCAACTAAAATGAGTTGGCCACTCAAGACCAACAAATAGTGGTAAAGAGAATAAGAAGTCATGAATGCTTGATTTGTTTCCCTGTTCTCACACCTTTAAAGAGAAAAAATTAGTTAGGTTAAAGACAATATAATATAGTCAAAATCAGATTCAGCAAGATCAATGCAAACTGAAATTTTATGGGGAGAGTCCAGTCATGGAGTTTCCGAATCGTCTATTCTGAACAACCCTGCCACAATGGTAAATAAGTCTCAAAATCAAAGCATCTATACCTAGAAAATGTCATAATTCCCAACAAAATTTTGGCTCAATAAAAAAATTTAACTTCGATTTTTTTTAAAAAGAATTACTCGATAAAAACAAAAAACAAGCCAAAAGAACACAAATTTTGCCAGGTACCGAGGAACCTTCCTCCAGAATTAAATCACACCATCTCGGTGTGAAATTAAATCAGCGACAATCATAATCAATTGAAGAATATTGAAAAGAATGGATAGAAAATGGTACCTCGAAGATCTTTGGAACGTTGCATTCTAATTGGTGACTCTTTTTTATGGATTTTCTGGTTTTTTCGAGTCAGAAAAATTGCAAATTTGTACATGTATGGTGATTGATCGATTAGGGGTGGCATGGTCGATCGATCACTGATGATCTGCAGTCTCTGATTTTTGCCGGATAAGTGATAGATCGATCAGGTTGGTGCGGATGGATCGATTGCTTGAATTTTGCAATTTTCGGACTTCTCAAATTGGTGCGATCGATCGGGGTGGTGATCGATCGATTGGCACCTCTTCAATCGATCAGCTTGATCGATTGGCAGCATGCAGCCTGCAATTTTTGATTATTTCTAAAACATAAGAGTAAAAAAGTTAAAAACCAAAGAAATAAACTAATCTAGACATTTACCAGTGGGTTGTCTCCCACTAAGCTTCTATTTAAAGTTTAGCTCGACTTGGTTGCCATTTTTTAGGCATGATGAGCATCTTCTAAGGAAATTGGTCTTTCCTTAGATTCTTCGATCTTGCTAGCTACTGGATCAGGAGATTTTTGGTCAATGATGAACTTCTTTTTACGCTCTCCTCTTGTTGTAAAGTTAGGATCTCCATCTAAAATGTCAATGGCTTTGTCTTTATCACCGTATATATGAAGCATGTTCTTTGACCATATGATTCATGTCTGGTTTCTTGTGTCTCTTGCAAAGAAGTTCACCATTAGTGCATTGGGAATCGCTTTGTGAGATGGTTATTCGCTTATGGTTGTAAACAAATATACTACAATACAATTTTCAGGTCATTACCACAATTATAATTAATGTCATGGTACCAAATTTCTCGTACTTCATGGATCTCTTTCGGTGGATCTTCGAATTATGGAACTCGATCTTCATAGATTTCTTTTAGTGGATCTTTAGGTTCTGAAACTTGGTCTTCTTGGATATCCTTAGGATCGACATGAGCATTGAGTACCTCGATACTCTTTTGTGGCTCTTCAATCTTCCATTCATGGAAGTCAATGGGGTTGTCCATGTCATGACTAATCTTGTCATCATCAACTTGGTCTTGCTCATGTCAATTCCAAATCAGCTTTATTCATCTCTAGCATCGCTCTCATCAAAGATCTCATCAAGCCTAGCGAGGGCGTCTAAAACTCTTTCTAAAAGGCATTTTGTTGGTGGAGGTGGATCATAGAATTGATAAGGTGGGATGTGAGGCTGGAAACGTCTTTGGTGATCAATGGGTGATGGTCATTGATAGCCACTGCGAGAATCATGTGTGTGAGCAAGTGGGTTAGAGAAACCCTGCTCTCGAGTTGGTATCTCTTTGATAGAAAATTTGCTAGAATCTCCATAGATATCGAACTTCTATGAATGAGCCAGTGGATTAGATAAACCCTTCTCTTGAGCTAGCAATTCTTTGATTGAAAGTCAATCTCCATAGATATCAAACTCCATTGCTCCAAAGTACCTGAAACACAAAAATAAAGAAGAAGAAAAAAAAATCAATAGAAAAGAAAAAGAAAAACCTAAACTAAACTCTTAGTCTGAAAACTAATGGCACTGCTAGTTTCCTCGGCAACGACGCCAAAAACATGACGTGTGTCAGGTTTTACCTTAGGACATAATGATCTAGATACAAATGCACATCGATCAATTACAGTACTGAAGGATCAAATCCAAGGAAACAAGAGTGCATAATAGTGATCTTGAACTAAAAGCGTTGTAAAGCAATGTAATTAAAACGTTGGGCATTCAGAATTTTCTCAGAGATTCATAGTTCGAATTATTCAGGTTCTTTTTCGAGAGGCAATTGACATCGTTTTACTTTCCTTCTAAAAATCAAATCACTATCATATGACTAACCCACTCCCGTGGTGATAATAAACAAAGTCTAAACTACCCTATTAATAAACTCTCATAGTCAATAGCATAGATAAAAAAGCATCAAGTACATGTTCAATTGTTCACCTAACTCAGTAACACAACTCTCGTAGGTTAAGCGCTAGGCCCATCAACCATCAGATCCAAACAATAACATTAGTAGTGTGCAAGCCAAAATTGTTCTAATATCAGTTTCTAGTTGACCAATAAAGAAACATGCATTAACGAACATATCTAGATAAAGAACTACTCTAACTTATCAAGAGTGCAACTCTATTCCTAGAAACCTATGTATCAGACCATGAAAATCCTCTTGAAAGCCCTAGTCCCAACAAGAGATCTACTCACACATGATTATGAAAACCAAATCAAAAGCAATGGAAAACATATTCATTAAGATCAATAGCAAAGGGTTCAGAAAACTTCTCTAAAGAGTACAAAGAGGCGAGATCTTCTCTCTTATCGAACAAAAACAAAAAAAGAACAAAAGAAACTAAAAGAGTTTTCGGTGATGAAAAACTTTGGTGGCTGTCAAAGCTTCCAAAGCTTGATAATTTTTGTGGCTGCTAGTGTCTTTTTATAGTGTCCTCAGGGATAATCCTTGAAGATTTATGTATTAAAGTCGAAAAAGGAATATTTCTCTTTTTCAGGGGAGTGATCGATCGATTGCCCCTAGGGGGATCGATCAATCGCCTCTTAAAATCATGCCCAACCAAAATTGCGGATGAGTGATCGATCGATCGTTAGGGTGCTGATTGATCGATCGACCTTTAACTCCTCTGCTTGCTTCTCCTCGAGTCTAAATCGACCAGTCTTCGGTAATCAGAGCATAACTTGAGATCGCACCGTTGGATTTTCATGATCTGATATGGGAATCGAAGCTAACACTCCCATCTATCCAACGGTGGGAATTTCTCCATCTGATTCGAAACATTTGAAGCTCATGATCTGTCTAATCTTCAAATTGCTTCATTTGCATCATTTTTGGTCCAAATTGCTACAATTTTTTTATAAAGATTCTAAAAACCACAAAAACACTAAAAGAATTTATAAAATACCAAAATCAAGTAGGTTTTTTTAATTAAAAACCTATTAAAAACATAGTAAAAACCGGTAAAATCTAAGGTATATCAGTTTATCTTCCAAAGTAATCATCCACCGTAGAACCATTATGCTTGCACGTGGCCACTGAATTGCGAATTTGTTGCAGACGAGCTTATTTGATGGAGAATCGGTTTTTGATGATTTCCCATAAGTCTTTACCCACTTCACGAGTAGAGATAGAAGAACGAATTTTTGGTTTGATTGTTTGTTTAATCTTCCAGGTTGGGTGTGCAATCTTCAACGTTGGGACCTGTGATGTGTCTTCAAGAAATTGAAAATGTTGGGGATCCAATCTTCAAGGTTGGGAAAATCTGAAGCCGGTTTTGGTATACTTCCATCTATAAATTTAAATATCGTGAGCTAAGAGCCATACAAAATTTGATAGCCCGTTCATCATAATTCAAATCGTCGAAATAAGAATAGGAACAGTTAGTCACAAATTCAAGTCTCTGTTTTTGTAAGGAGAAAACATAGTACAAAGAAGACGATGCCAAGAAGCAACTGAACAAAAGAGATGCCGAAAGGCAACAAAAGAGATGTGAGGCTATGCGTCAGAAACAAGCAGCGAGGGCAAAGAAATTAGGATTCTTAGATCGTTAGCATTGATATAATGACAAAAGAGTATCGGAAAATATTACCTTGTATTTCTTATGCCATAAGGGAATATATTTATTATACACTTACGAGAAGACGACAAACAGAAAATATACAAAGGAGTAAATCTATGAATTGGAAATTATATAAATATATACTTGAATATATAGAATACATCCCAATATATGTTTAAATCTGATGTGACTCGATCTTATTGGTTAGGCAGAATCGCAATTCGGCATAACTTTGATTCAATATAAGTTATTAAATAATATCATTGAAATATATATAAAAGTAGTTAAAATAGAATTTAATTTTTAATGTTTATGGTTTAGTTTTTAGGGTTTAGTTTTAATTTTGTGGTATTCTTGGAAAAAGAAAATTTTTAGTAGTTTTTTTTTGCTAAAGGGTCTTCTAACTTTTAGTAGTATTTTTGGGAAAAAAATTAGTGATGGTATATTTAAAACAAAAACTTAATTTTATGGTATTTTTGAGAATTGGATAGGAAGAGAAATTAAAAGGAACTATAATAATCAATCCAAATTCTAGATTGTAAATACTGTAATGTTATATTTAGAGGGGATTTATTCTCATGGTAATCAACAAAATACCGAAACTTTGTGAAATCTATAATAATAGCCTAAAATACGTATGGTATATACTAGATATTAATGAAGTGTATATGGATAGCCACCCACCCACTCCTCTCGTATAATCGGAATTTCAACTACCGTATTTGTGATATAGATCTCATAACTAAAGTTTTGGAAAATAAATAAATTAATATAATATTTCGAAAATATAATATGAAAAAGAAAAAAGAAAGTATTGTCAAGAGGAGGAAGAAGAAGACACAAGCTAACAGTTGTCCGAAACCGATTTTGGCAAAAGGTGATCTTTGATTTGGCTTACAACATCGGATCGGAACATTTAATTTAGTTGTTTCCCCATTTCTTTCATATATGGAGTTAAATATATTTATCCCCAATAAATTTGATTGGGTACTAATTTCAGCTCTCTAATATTATATTTAAACACATAATGTAAAAAAGACGTATATGATTATACTATATAAAAGCTATACAACTCTTTGTTTATATATTAGGTTTTGTTATGTAAATTTGTATTTTCCAATTTAACCTGCTTTTGTTATGGTTTATACTTTACAGTTTTTGTTTATATTGAAAGATAGGTTGTCGTAGCAAACATAATTTTTCTATATTGTGATACTGTTGTATTGTCAAGGACTCTAAACAAACATGTACAGTTAAATTCATTCATTAACAGGAAAGTAAGTATAGTAATTTTACCGGACTAAATTCTAAACAACATTACGTATATAAATCGATAATTTACGTTTTATAGAAGTGGCACCACCTATAGATGAACCACCGAGAAATTTCTGAATAAAAACAAAAATAAAAATAGGCAACACTCTTCTTATCTATTCATCCAATTGCAAGTCAATGACAACGTATTTTTCCACAATCGAATCTTCCCTATTCTTTACACAAACTTCTTCTCTGTAAGTAAACTATTAAAAAAAGAGAGAGAGAGAGAGAGGAAAATCGAATTTGTCAAAGACTTTCCTCTCCGTCACGTCTGCTATATATACTTGTCCCTCATTCACACAAATGTTTAACTCCAACACACACTTTTCTCTCTCTCTCTCTCTCCCTCTCTCCCTCTCTCCCTCTCTCTCTCTCTCCCTCTCTCTCTCTCCCCCTCTCTCTCTCTCCGATTGTGTTTTTGTCACGTGTCACGTGTCAGGTTCGAAGCTGTAAGAAAAATGGGTCTTCCTCTGATGATGGAGAGATCATCAAACAACAACGTTGTCGAGCTTTCTCGAGTGGCGGTTTCAGACACACATGGCGAAGACTCACCTTACTTCGCTGGCTGGAAAGCTTACGACGAAAATCCTTACGACGAATCACATAACCCTTCCGGTGTAATTCAAATGGGTCTCGCCGAGAATCAGGTCTCATTTGATCTTCTTGAAACTTACTTAGAGAAGAAGAATCCAGAAGGTTCGATGTGGGGATCAAAAGGAGCACCTGGGTTCCGAGAAAACGCACTGTTCCAAGACTACCACGGTCTCAAATCTTTCAGACAAGCCATGGCTAGTTTCATGGAGCAGATTCGTGGAGGTAAAGCTAGGTTCGATCCAGACCGGATCGTCCTCACCGCCGGAGCCACCGCGGCTAACGAACTCTTAACTTTCATCCTCGCCGATCCCAACGACGCCCTTCTCGTCCCCACCCCGTATTATCCAGGGTACGTCACACTTTATATTTCTACCGATGACGAATTTAATAACGACTTGACTATAAAAACAAAAAACAGAAAATAGCTGCGACTAACCAACACCACTGAAAAGAATATCATATCTAGCATATCTTGTACTTTTTCATTATATTTACCGAATGTTTATTTATTTGATTACAGATTCGATAGAGATTTGAGATGGAGAACCGGAGTGAGAATAGTACCGATCCATTGCGACAGCTCGAACAATTTCCAGATAACCCCGGAGGCCCTCGAGTCGGCATACCAAACAGCTCGTGACTCGAACATTAGAGTCCGAGGAGTGCTCATAACCAACCCATCGAACCCATTAGGAGCAACCGTCCAAAAGAAGATTCTAGAAGATCTCCTCGACTTCTGTGTACGCAAGAACATTCACCTTGTCTCAGACGAGATCTACTCCGGCTCAGTCTTCCACGCCTCTGAGTTCACCAGTATTACCGAGATCGTAGAGAACATCAATGACGTGACAGTCAAGGAACGTGTCCACATCGTCTATAGCCTCTCCAAGGATCTTGGTCTTCCCGGTTTCCGTGTTGGGACTATCTACTCGTACAACGATAATGTCGTGCGGACAGCCAGAAGGATGTCGAGCTTCACGCTTGTCTCGTCACAGACACAACACATGTTGGCTTCTATGTTGTCGGATGAAGAATTCACGGAGAAGTACATTAGGATTAACCGGGAAAGACTTAGGATTCGGTACGAGAAAATTGTGGAAGGGCTTAAGAAGGCAGGGATTGAGTGTTTGAAGGGCAACGCAGGGCTGTTCTGTTGGATGAATTTGGGTTACTTGCTCGACAAGAAAACGAAACAAGGCGAGCTCGAGCTATGGGATGTGATCTTGAAGGAGCTGAAGCTGAATATATCGCCGGGATCTTCTTGCCATTGCTCCGAGTTTGGATGGTTTAGGGTTTGTTTCGCCAATATGAGTGAGAAGACTTTGGAGATTGCGTTGAAGAGAATACATGAGTTCATGGACCGACGAAGGAGGTTTTGAATAATTAAACAAAAAGTAAATTAAAATCCATTTTTTGGTGGTTAATACATGGAGAGGGGGAATTAATTTTTTAGGAAGGAGAGGTAATTAATTGAAAACCATTGATGGAAAATGGGTTTTGATTTGTTTCTCTTTTCTAGTTATTATTGTTTTGTTTTCTTGCTTTGGACGAAGCAAGTTAATTTCATGTGCATCAAGGTTGATTTGTAATATTTGTTGTTATATACGTAAATCTAGTCATTCCTCTTGTTTATTATATATATATATAAAATATTTCAAAAATATATCTATTTCTCAACTCTAATAGATATACTTTAACTTCAGCATGGTTTGTGCAACTGATTAAACAAAATGTTGTTTACAGCAAAGAAAAATAGATTGTTTCAATTCTGTTTATGTTGGTAAGATGATGATATACCTCGAAAATCTTTTATAGGAAGTAGATACAAATTTGCTTATCTTTCTTGAAGGCCATTGATATGTAATATTTGTTGACTTTTTCTTCGAAGTTAATATTTGTTGCTGTGTACAGCAAATGGGTCTATATTTAATTATTTCAATGAGGTTATGCCATTGTTTTTTTTTTTTTTTTGATAAAAAGCTGTTGGAACTCAAAAAAGAGTATACTCATATGTCAAAATTGCAGTTTGTTTGAATGAGAAATGTTTGTCCTAAGTTTGTTGCTTAAAAGGCACGAAATGGACATAGCATATATTATAGAGAAGTCCTAACAAGGTTAAAAACCTTAGGACAATTGTAAAGAAGAGTAAACCCATACTAAACCATGCTCGCGTCAAGCTGAGCCAAGTTGGACTCGGGTTTAGGTTCGGGTTTAGGTACGGTTTCGGATAAATGGACATTCGGTCCAATAACCTATATTTTGCATCAAGTTTTGGTTTTGTAATTGATCACTACAAAATATCTAAATTTGGCCAAAATAAAAAAATAAAATAAATGGCACTCTTAATTTTGGACAATTAATTTAGAGATTAATATTGTCCTTAATGACCATACAAAAAATCTCATCTAATGCTCTTCGAGAGAATTACATATTGGAAACCCATGACTTATTATAAAGCATTGGTGTTCTTCAATCTCATTCATGGACAAAAACAACAATCTCTTACACTTCCTCTCTTTCTTCTTCTCTTCTTTTGGTTTTTCTCCATGAGAGTAAAACACAGAAAAAGCGTTCGTTAGATTCTGTTCTTGAGTTGTGCAAAACAAAATTGATTGCAGTTGTATCCTGGGATTCGGAACGCCACACAACCGTCACACTACGGGGCGTTTTCATTATTAAGGAAAGAGTGTCTCGCCTCTGAAAATCTAAATCCGTTATTTTCCTAATTCTTGTATCGGTTTGTTGTATTATCGATTTATTTATGTATTTCACTTTACAAATATTAGTTTGCCCGTATTGTAGTAATTTGAGTTCCTACAATCTTAATTCTGAAAATTTTCGACTATTGCACTAACGAAAACTGATTTTTTGTGAAGTGTTTTTGTCATGAAAACAGGAATCAGAGAGTTCATTGTGATCGATAATCAATCTTTTTTCATCAGATTATTCTCGGTAATTTTTTAATAATTCTGCAATTTTTCAATTAATTGTTGAATTATATAGATTAATTTGGTATTGGTCTGCCACGTGTGATTGTGTCAAATTCTGATTTTTATCAGATTGTCATGTTAGTGCCTAATGTTGTAAACATATGACTAATACTAGACAAATTCGATGGAACTCGATTCATTATGTGGCAGGATAATATGTTTATTTCCATGACCATGCTGAAACTAGAGAAGTAACTCAAAGAGGATCACATTTGCTTTCTCTTGAGAATACTAACATTATAACTCTAGTCAGTGTTGAATTGTGTACCATTAAGAATTTTTTATGCAAGGTTGGATAAATACCGCCTAGTCAACAGCTGTATAAACCTACAGTGAGTTTAAATTGGTGGGCTTTAAGTTCATCATATAAAAGTCAAAGAGCTGTGATTGATGATGCATGAGATAATAACTGCATGGATGTCAATTAATTTGACATACTAGGTCTGTTGTTTAATTGAAAATGATCTCTTGCATAAGTGAAAGGCTGAGAGCCTTGAAGACTTGATTTTCAGGCAGAGAATTGAGTCTACAAACCGCAAAGCATATGGTGTTCACATATGTGAACACAAGAACAAATAGAAACATAAGGTTTCTATGAAAGCCTCCACTAACTTCATAAAGCATAATGCTTAAAAGAAGTTCAATGGGGAAAAAGTCCCAATTGTGCCATTATGGGTGGTCAAAAGGCTTACGCATTTCATAGCAATGCTAATGAATGTCGTACCATGATTGACCATGCAGAGACAATGGAAAAATTCCAGACCAATCTGACGAAAACAAACACGTGTAGTGTAGTTTCAGAAGTCAACCAGGTTGGAAATAATCGAATGGAATGGTGGCATTACGCTGCTGCCACCATCAATATATATTTTAATAGATATGTATACTTGCTAAGAAGCAAGAATATACCTTTGAAAAAGTTCATCATACAAGATGAAAATTCAAAACCAACTTGAGAAAATTATGAAAATAGTTATACATGATAAAGGAAGCGAGTTTGATGAGAATGAAATGCGTTTCTTAGAGAAAAATGACATTATTTATCGAAAAACTACTCCTTATTCAGTTGGAACTATTGGAACTGTGAACAAAATTCCGAACTCTTAAAGAGATGATGAATGCACAAATCCATGATTTTGAGTTATCTCTTGAAATGTGGGGGGAAGCGTTGCTTACCACATAAACTCATTGGCAAACCACCATATAAACTTTTAAAAAGGTAAAGTACATTCGTACAAATACCTGAAAGTGTGGGGATGCCTCGCAAAAGTCGCAGTGCCACCTCCTAAAAAGGTTGCAAGAAGACCAAAAATGGCAGATTGTATTTTATTGGATATACACATAAAATAGTGCTTCTCAGAATCTGATTTATAATCAGATTTACCAGAGATCCATGTAAATACAATAATGAAATCAAAGAATGTATATTTCTTTGAACACGTGTTTCGGTGTAAGGATCAACAAAATCCAAAATGAACTCGTGAAGAAAAAGACTATATCACCTTTGTAATTAAGGCGAGTACTTATGGTAGATTGTGAGATGATGCAGAAGAATCTGAAAATCTTTTGGTAAAGATTTTTAAATGTTTTCTCAGAGAGAATGCACCGTAACTTTCACTAAAGCCATGTCTAAATTAGACAATCCTTCGTGAAAGGAAAATCTCATTAGTGAGATCGAATCCATTATGAAAAACCATATACGGGAGATAATCGATGTGTCACAAGGGCGTATAATCCTAATGTATAAATGGTTTTTAGTCGAAAAACTATGTCTTAGTCGAAAAGACACAAAGTCTATAGACTTATGAAGTCTCTGTTTGGGCTTACAAAAGCTCTGAAACAGTAGCCTGAAATATTTGACATTGTCAAATAGCCTGAAATATTTGACATTGTCAAATAGTTTTAGCATCAATGAATGTGATAAGTTTATATACATCAAAAGTACTCCGCACGGATACATTTTGCTCTGTTTATATGTAAATCACCTTGTTTGAAGCAATAAAGACATGGTCGAACAAACTAAGATTGATCTTAGTGTGAAGTTTGACATGTAAAAACTTGGGTCGAATGGATGTGGTTTAATAAATTATGATCACACGATATTCCAAAGTAATAATCATATCAAGCTTATTATGCTAAAAAGATACTTGGGAGATTCAAGGTCTACTCAAGTTTGATCGAAAGTCTAAAGTACTTAACCGATCGGCAGACTCAGTCCATAATACTAAGTCGCTACATACGTAATCCATGTTGTAACACGCTGGAAATTCATAACTAGAGTATTGAGTTACGTGCAATATACTAAAAAGTATGGATTGCATTATGGTAAAATACCAATAGTTTTGGAATGATACAATTATATTAATTGGTTATCGCCTTCCAAAAACTAATAGTCCACAAGTGTGGAAAAACTAGTGCGAGCATTACGTGTACACTGTGATAGTCAATCGACTATAGCTCGGGCACTGAGTTTTATGTATAATGGGTAGTCATGTCTGTAAAGAAGATGATGTCAAACCATTAGACAATTGATCTCAAATGGAGTAATTTCAACAAATTATATCTCATTAGACAACCTAGGATCCATTTATTAAAGGTGTGTAACGAGATCAAATTGTAAAATCATCAAGAGGAATGGGTTTAAAGCCTATGACTTAAGAAGATGTTTCATGGAAATCCTACCTACGTGACTGGAGATCCCAAGATGTAGGTTCAAAGAGAAAACTAAGTCAAACTGAGTCTGCGTAAAAGCACTGAACTTACCCAGTTCCTAAGATGATATATAGTGCTTCATGTATAAAAAGGATAAGCGTTACTTTTAATGATATTCACCATAGCTTTGATATGTTCATGGAGTATTACATGATAATTCATAAAACAAAGGCTAATGACATATCACCCAGTGAGTGTGAAATGAAGTCGTTTCTAGGAGAATGAACGAAATGTTGTATTCTCTAAATTCACTCATGATAACCAGGCATGTTCAAGGCCACAATGAACACAATAGAGAACATAGTTCTGTGAGGAAATGAAGCTGTGTTATAGTTATTGTCTCGGTTTACATCAAAGTCCGAGTGGTTCAAGACATCATGTTCACCTCATGGTCGAGTAAATCTGATAGCTATTAACAATGATTGGTTCAAGGCTGCTGATGAGGACCTCAAATTCCTGATCAATAAGCCACGCCCATGGCACCTCGGCATGTATTTAAAAACCTATCAAGTTCCCATACCAGTGATGACTCAAGGAAGACGAGCCCAGAAAAGCACAAGATCATGCAATCATTCCAATTGCCCGATAAGGACATATTGGCCTCTCATGAAGGATTCTAGCCTAACCATGAGGATTTAAGCCCATCACTGACTTGCTCTATATTCTTGATCCATCAAGGACCCACAGTGAACAAGGAATCAACCCAGAACGGTTCAGACCTGACCAGAACCGAGATTACAAACCGAGTAAACCAAAATTGTCCAATTTCAGAACTATCCTTATTTGAATCAATGCAAACTTATCTTTGGTATCCAGGAGACTTTTCCTATGATCTAGAGGATTCTATGAGTGTCCTCAAGTGCACCAGCAAGCAGAGAATTAAGTGGATCTCTTCACACCTCAACTTTCCTTATTTGGAGTCAATTACGGCAAATCTGGTCCAATGGGTATATCCTTTTGATTTATTTGGTTTTGACAGATTGGAGAGGTTATACACCATTAAGAGACATCCAAGACGTCACTACTTCATCCCAAGCTATCCAGATACAAAGAACCTTATATTTCCTTCATTTGGCCAAAAATCAAGCAATAAAGACCATATCAATCTAGGCTTTGATTGATTTCTTATTTATGTTAAATATTTGATTTTATTTGCTTTGTAAAAACGTGTATGAGTTCTATATAAGCTCACTCATTTTCCTTGTAATACTTACCCTTTAATGAATAAATAAAACGTTTTCCTTTGGTTTTTAAACCTAGTTGTTCTTCTCTTTGTCTCGTGAGCTAAGTCCGAGTCTTGAGAAAACTCTTGAAGTATCAGTAGGCTTTCACACCTATTGTGGTTTGCATCAATTTACCCTCGCTTCCACCTTATCCTAGATTTAGACAAAGAGCGACCTTAGTCAAATTGTCTAGATCGAACCGGTTTTGTCTCAAGTATTCAAGCTTATATCATCTGGTATCAGAGGTAAAAGCTCCTATCATCTACATTTTTCTGTTTTGTTTTCATTTCATTCTTAAACCAAAAAACATAAAAGAAAACATGTTTATCAGTTTTTGCAAGTTTATTGGTTTCTGATTTTTTTTTATATAAAAGAAAACCCATAAAAATTTTATTTCTTTTTATTATTATTACTATTTCTATTTTCCTATATATATAAAATCCGGCTTTCTTCTATTTTTAATATAAAACACAAAACCAAAATAAAAAAAACTTTTTGTTTTCCCTTTTTCGGTTTTCATGCTAAGATCTAAAGTCTTTCAAGGAGGATATGGACCAGAAGCATATCTTTCTTGGACCGCACACATGGATAGTTGTATTTGGTATCATCAAATGCCAACACATGAGAGACTATCTCTAGTCATCAATCAACTACGAGGTGAAGCCGCAACATGGTGGAATCTAGAAGAAGAAGAACGTTGGTACTACAACAAACTAGCCATCAACACTTGGGAAGACCTCAAGCTTCTCATGGACGAGAGATACATACCTAGATATTTCCCACAAGAGATCAAGGAGTGCTATGGTAGAAGACCAGTCCGCAAGCGTGCACCACAAACAACACCAAAACCAAAAACGTCTATTACCTTGCTGTCCAAGGAGCCTGAACCGCCTGATCTATCAAAGAATTTTACATGTCCTCCATCATCTTCACTAGCCATTGACAAAGAAAAACCAGCAGACGAGGTCCAACGACATTCAAGCGACAACACTAGATCGCATGAACAAGTTTTGAGGACAAAACTTCTTCAAGAAGGAGAGAATGATGAGGACCTCAAATCCCTGATGAATCAGCCACGCCCCACGACACCTTGGCATGTATTTAACAACCTCTCAAGTTCCCATACCAGTGATGATCCAAGGACGACGAGCCCAAAAAAGCACAAGATCATGCAATCATTCCAAGTGCCCGATAAGGACATATTGACCTCTCATGAAGGATTCTGGCCTAACCATGAGGATTTAAGCCCATCACCGACTTGCTCTATATTCTTGATCCATCAAGGACCCACACTGAACAAGAAATCAACCCAGAACGGTTCAGACCTGACCAGAACTGAGATTACAAACCGAGTAAACCAAAACTGTCCAATTTCAAAACTATCCTTATTTGAATCAATGCAAACTTATCTTTGGCATCCAAGAGACTTTTCCTATGATCTAGAGGATTCTATGAGTTTCCTCAAGTGCACCATCAAGCAGAAAATTAAGTGGATCTCTTCACACCTCAACTTTCCTTATTTGGAGTCAATTACGTCAAATCTGGTCCAATGGGTATATCCTTTTGATTTATTTGGTTTTGACAGATTGGAGACGTTATACACCATTAAGAGACATCCAAGACATCACTACTTCATCCCCAAGCTATCCAGATACAAAGAACCTTATATTTCCTTCATTTGGCCAAAAATCAAGCAATAAAGACCATATCAATCTAGGCTTTGATTGATTTCTTATTTATGTTAAATATTTGATTTATTTGCTTTGTAAAAACGTGTATGAGCTCTATATAAGCTCACTCATTTCCCTTGTAATACTTACCCTTTAATGAATAAAGAAAACGTTTTCCTTTGGTTTTTAAACCTAGTTGTTCTTCTCTTTGTCTCGTGAGCTAAGTCCGAGTCTTGAGAAAACTCTTGAAGTATCAGTAGGCTTTCACACCTATTGTGGTTTGCATCAATTCACCCTCGCTTCCACCTTATCCTAGATTTAGACAAAGAGCGACCTTAGTCAAATTGTCTAGATCGAACCGGTTTTGTCTCAAGTATTCAAGTTTATATCATCTGGTATCAGAGCTAAAAACTCCTATCATCAACATTTTTCTGTTTTCTTTTCATTTCATTCTTAAACCAAAAAAATAAAAATAAACATGTTTATCGGTTTTTGCAAGTTTATTGATTTCTGATTTTTTTTTTTTATATAAAAGAAAACCCATAAAAATTTTGTTTCCTTTTATTATTATTACTATTTCTATTTTCCTATATATATAAAAACCGGCTTTCTTCTATTTTTAATATAAAACACAAAACCAAAATTAAAAAAAAACCTTTTGTTTTCCCTTTTCCGGTTTTCATGCTAAGATCTAAAGTCTTTCAAGGAGGATATGGACCAGAAGCATATCTTTCTTGGACCGCACACATGGATAGTTGTATTTGGCATTATCAAATGCCAACACATGAGAGACTATCTCTAGTCATCAATCAACTACGAGGTGAAGCCGCAACATGGTGGAATCTAGAAGAAGAAGAACGTTGGTACTACAATAAACCAGCCATCAACACTTGGGAAGAGCTCAAGCTTCTCATGGACAAGAGATACATACCTAGAGATTTTCCACAAGAGATCAAGGAGTGCTATGGTAGAAGACCAGTCCGCAAGCGTGCACCACAAACAACACCAAAACCGAAAATATCTATTATCTTGCTGCCCAAGGAGCCTGAACCGCCTGATCTATCAAAGAATTCTCCATATTCTCCATCATCTCCACTAGCCATTGACAAAGAAAAACCAGCAGACGAGGTCCAACGACATTCAAGCGACAACACTAGATCGCATGAACAAGTTTTGAGGACAAAACTTCTTCAAGAAGGAGGGAATGATGAGGACCTCAAATCCCTGATGAATTGGCCATGCCCCATGGCACCTCGGCATGTATTTAACAACCTCTCAAGTTCCCATACCAGTGATGACCCAAGGAAGACGAGCCCAGAAAAGCACAAGATCATGCAATCATTCCAATTGCCAGATAAGGACATATTGGCCTCTCATGAAGGATTCTGGCCTAACCATGAGGATTTAAGCCCATCATCGACTTGATCTATATTCTTGATCCATCAAAGACCCACACTGAACAAGGAATAACCCCAGAACGGTTCAGACCTGGCCAGAACCGAGATTACAAACCGAGTAAACCAAAATTGTCCAATTTCAGAACTATCCTTATTTGAATCAATGCAAACTTATATTTGGTGTCCAGGAGATTTTTACTATGATCTAGAGGATTCTATGAGTGTCCTCAAGTGCACCAGCAAGACATCCAAGACGTCACTACTTCATCCCCAAGCTGTCCAGATACAAAGAACCTTATAAAGACCATATCAATCTAGGCTTTGATTGATTTCTTATTTATGTTAAATATTTGATTTTATTTGCTTTGTAAAAACGTGTATGAGCTCTATATAAGCTCACTCATTTCCTTTGTAATACTTACACTTGAATGAATAAAGAAAACGTTTTCCTTTGGTTTTTAAACCTAGTTGTTCTTCTCTTTGTCTCGTGAGCTAAGTCCGAGTCTTGAAAAAACTCTTGAAGTATCAGCAGGCTTTCACACCTATTGTGGTTCGCATCAATTCACCCTCACTTCCACCTTATCCTAGATTTAGACAAAGAGCGACCTTAGTCCAATTGTCTAGATCGAACCGGTTTTGTCTCAAGTATTCAAGCTTATATCAACTGCAAAATGCTACCAACTCATATACAGTGGATTTTTCGTTTGGACTCTCGAAAGTCCTTCTATCGAGTCTTCATTTGTTTAAAAACATTTCTATTCATATGGGGGATTGTTGGAACTCAATTTTAAGACATAGTGTAACACAGTATACTCATATGTCAAAATTGCAGTTTGTTTGAATGAGAAATGTTTGTCATAAGTTTGTTGCTTGAAAGGCACGAAATGGGCATAGCATATATTATGGAGAAGTCCTAACAAAGTTAAAAATCTTATGAAAATTGTAAAGAAGAGTGAACACATACTAAATCATGCGCGCGCGCCAAGATGAGCCAAGTTGGACTCGGGCTTAGGTTCGGGTTTAGGTGCGGTTTCGGGTAAATGGGCATTCGGTCCAATAACCTATATTTTGCATCAAGTTTTGATTTTGTAATGGATCACTACAAAATATTTAAACTTGGTCAAAATAAAATAAATGGCACTCTTTATTTTGGACAATTAATTTAGAGATTAATATTGTCCTTAATGACCATAAAAAAAATCTCCACTAATGTTCTTTGAGAGAGTTACATATTGGAAATTCATGACTTATTATAAAGCATTGGTGTTCTTCAATCTCATTCATGGATAAGAAACAACAATCTCTTACACTTCCTCTCTTTCTTCTTCTCTTCTTTTGGTTTTTCTCCATGAGAGTACAACACAGAAAAAACGTTCGTTAGATTCTCTTCTTGAGTTATGCAAAACAGAATTGATTGCAGTTGTATCCTGGGATTCGGAACACCACACAACCGTCACACTACGGAGTATTTTCATAATTAAGGAAAGAGTGTCTCGCCTCTAGAAATCTAAATCTGTTCTTTTTCTAATTCTTATATCGGTATTGTTGTATGATCGATTTATATATGTATTTCACTTTACAAATATCAGTTTATCTATATTGTAGTAATTTGAGTTTCTACAAAGGTTATGTTATTGTTGTTGTAATTTTCTAAAGAGATTAGTGTTGTTATGTGGTCGGGTCTTTTTGACTTGGTCACTGTACAACTCTAACAAGTAAGGTGTTC
Organism: Pseudoturritis turrita; assembly: GCA_900406555.1. Lineage (NCBI taxonomy): Eukaryota > Viridiplantae > Streptophyta > Magnoliopsida > Brassicales > Brassicaceae > Pseudoturritis > Pseudoturritis turrita. The sequence goes on from OVBL01000820.1 coordinate 129,105, forward strand.
CTTTTATTTCTCTTGATATTAGTTTCCCAAATACATGGTTTCGGTGAGATCGCAGTAATTTTTATGTGGCTAACAAGTGAGGTATATATGACGATTTATGATATTTTTTAATGCATGTATATACCAATGTTCTAGTGATTTTAAGAGTGAATAGTAAAAGTTAATAATTCAATTCTATTTGAAATAAGTGATTTAGATTTTAAATGTGATATTATCAACGATTGATCTTGAGTATCCGGGTAGCATAACGAATTTTATTTTTTATAATGCAAAATTTTATGTTCGACTCAGGCTAATCTTCGAATTTTATAATAAGAGTTAAGTTTTTGTGTTACCATTTATCGCATTTACAACCAAATAAAATTAGTAACGAAAAATCAATTCTTAAATGGAATGCTATAATAATTGCTTTAGATTCACGAGAAAAAAACATCACTAATCAGATCACCAATTAGATCTAAATTATTAAAAAAATCAGCTTCGTAAAACTAAATCATGTTAGTTTAGTTATATCGGTCTATTGATCAAGGTTAGCGACCAATTTACTATGAATGCATATTTGAGTATTGTGACTTTTAAAATTGAGTACTACCATTCCTAATTAACCAAAAAGATTCACCCAAAAATGTCATATAAGTAAGTTTTTTTATTTAATGAACGACCTTTTATAGATAATGCCAATTGTATTTTTTTTTATCTAGGTTGTCTAAAAGGAAAGAAAAACGTAGTTAAAATATTGTAATTAGAATTTTAATACACAAATTTACCAAATATTTCTTAATAAGAATGGATGAACCCAATTGTGTTCGTATAAATTATTCAGATAACAAATGTTAGATGATTTAATTTTTTATATCAAATGAACATAATGTAAGTCATAAAAAAATAATAAGTTTAGATATTTTATTGTAAACCTAAAGGCATTTTGTGAATTGTAATTACCACACTTTTTTCCCCAAACAATACGACAAAATATTTAGGAATACTTGCTAAACTTTTATAAGCGTTTCTAAATGAGTTATAAGAATTGTTCATGATAGTTTATAAAAGATTTCTTCAAAAAGTTAGTGGTATTTTTTAGAAAACAATGTTTTTTATTTGGATTGTATGTTGGGATTTTTTTAACTATTGTTGTTTATTTAAAATTAAGCCCATTTTTTTTGGATAAGATTTGACAAATTATTCATTAAATCTGTTTCGATTCGATATTCGTCTCGAATTGATTAAAAAAATATGGATATTCATAGTTATTCAAAGCAAAACAAATACCCGTTTAAAATAAAGCAAATTATAAATATTAATTTTAGAAAAGCCGGATATTTTCTCTGATCCAGGTATTACATATATAGTATATCATCAATTTATAATATTTTATTTACATTCTGTGTATTGTTTTAATAAATAGGAAAGGTTAAAAACATATGCATGATAAAAAAAAATATGAAAATTCTATATTAATTAATAAATATTAATAAGAACGATCAAAAAGTTTATAATAGAGTTTTAAGTCAAGTGTTTTTAGTTACTACTCCCTCCATTTTGTTAATTGATGTTTTAGAAAGAAAAAAATTGTTTCTAAAAGATTGATTTTTTACATTTTTTATGCATTTTTAATGAAAGCATAATGATGAATTATAAATTTCAAGACATATTAATTGATTTTACTGATTTATTATTGGCTTAGAGTTATGAAAAATTGTTTAGTTAAAAAATAATGCATTTATAGTTAAGTATTAATTTATTTTCTTAATTTATGTGAAAATTTTAAAACATCAATTAAAAAAAACGGAAGAAGTATTTTTTTGTTTCAAATGCGAGACACCGGACTTCTCCTTTAGACTATCTTAATTTCTTAACTTTTATTTTTCTATATTTTTATATAACAATTAAATACACATATTTTTCACTTTTTCATACTGAAAAAATATAACTAATTTTTTCTTTAAAATTTATATTTTTAAGTTTTTATTTTTTTTAAAAGGAATGGATTTCATATGTATATATTTTCAAAATTTGCTGGATTCGGTATATTTTAGAACAAAACGAATCACAAAATTAGATATCAGATAAATTAAATACTTGTTTTTTTTTATAATATCCGCTTCGTGTCCGACCTTAATATATAAAAAATAACCATTTGACTTATAGTTTTGTTAAATACCACCATTTTAATCCTTTTAAAATTCGATCCACCAGTTACATATTTTTCGTAAAATAATTAAATCAATTAATTCATTCCTGGCCAAGTTATTTCGTTTTCCTGGCCAAGTCGAGGTCGTATGCCCACTTGGTTGAATAAGAACAAATGAATTAAGAGCAACGACAATGGTCTCTATTAAACTAATATATATAATGCAAATTGTTGTTGTTTCTTTTTTAATGCAAATTGTTGTTACAAGTATATTATATATATATACCTATTTATCAAATACGAACAAGATTCGGAGGAAGTTCTTTCCAAAGCGGTGTGGATTTACAACGACTGGCCTTAGTGATTGATAAATGGGAGGAGAATCCATCCGATGATTACTTAAAGTTCTTGCCGGTGTGGATTCAAATCCGGAATATTCCGGTCAATCATCGTACTTTGGCCACCATCACGACTCTTGGAGAATTTATTGGGCAAGTCATTGAAATAGTTTTCGATCCTTCAAAAGCTCAGACCAGTGACTATGATCGGGTCAAACTAAAATTCGATGTCTCGAAGCCGGTTCGTAGATCGAAAGTGATAAACTTCCCGAGGGAAAGTGAGGTTACAATTTGGTATGATTTTGAAAGGATTCAAAAACGTTGTTTTGAATGCCAGAGATTAACCCATGAGCGTGAAAAATGTCCTGTCTTCCTGAAAAAACAACAAGAGAGTTTCAGTGGGAGAAATATTAATGACACGATGGAGAAACCAAAGCTTCAAGTGGTAATCAAAGAGTCTGATCCGTTGTTTGGAATTCTGTCTGAAGAACAAGTTGGAATGAATCCAGCCACAGGGGTTTTCAGAATTGCTCCAGAGGTTCTACAAGAAATGAGGAGGTATCTTCTAGCTGGAGAAGGATCGGATAAAAGAATAAGGGAAGAGAGAGTCAAATGCTCGATTGCAGATCTTGAGAATGATCCTCTGGGCCAAAAATCAATGTTAAGATTAAAGCCTCCACCTCTTATTACTTCTGATATTGATAAAGGGAAGGGCATAATTTTCTATTTTCAGTCTTCTGGAGAGAATGAAAAAGTAAAGACATGGAACGTCAATGAGCCAAAATTGCTTTCCTCATCTATTAAATCAGGTGAGAGCTGGTCTCGGTTAATGTTGGAGAAAAAGTCTTTCTCTGATGGTGTTGAAGGTAATAAGGCTACAAACATGTTTCTTTTTAAGACTAGTGCAACGATTTATAGGGATGGTTTCTCTGAAACCACCTCTTCCGGGACAGGTCTGAAAAAAGTAAACCAAAGAAGAAGGCCCTCTAAGAATAAAAGGAAACCAATGTGTCTCTAGTCCTTGCTGCTTCTGAAGTATTGTTGAAGAAAGGAGATACAAGTGGAACCAATATTAAAAGAAAGGCAATAGAAGAAAAGGAAGATCCAACAAAAAGTGTTAAACGGTCAACCAGTGAGGTGATCCCACACATGGGATCGCCTAAGTTATCATGAGTATTCTGAGTTGGAATTGCCAAGGCCTTGGTGAGCCTGAGGACTTGGTGATTCCGCGTCTCAAGGAGATGCGTAAAGCACATTTCCCTGAGATATTATTCTTGATGGAAACTATGCACAGTAGGAAGGTTTTGGTAGATCTACAGAAGTGGTTTGGATATGACCATGTATATACGGTGAATCATGTAGGAAGAAGTGGTGGCTTGGCCCTTTTTTGGAAGAAAAGTGTAGATATTTTCCTCTTGTTTGGAAACAAAAACCTCCTGGATCTTCAGGTTCAGTTTGGTTCTTATAGGTTCTTTGTGTCATGTATATATGGGAATCCAGCTGTTGGTTTGAGGAACCTGGTTTGGGAAAGGTTATTAAGGATAGGAATTTAGAGAAAAGAGGGTTGGTGCTTAATTGGTCACTTCAATGAGATCCTAAACAACTCTGAAAAGATAAGAGGTCCAAGAAGAAGTGATGCAACTTTTGTGGATTTTGCTAACATGATAAATGTATGTGATATGACAGAATTACCTAGCACATGGAATAGTTTCACTTGGGGAGGAATGAGATATAAGCTTTGGATCCAGTGTAAACTCGACAGGTACTTTGGTAACTCAGCATGGTTTAAGTTTTTTCCTGCCTCCAATCAAGCCTTTTTGGCCAAAAGGGGTTTTGATCATAGGTCGTTCTTTGTAAGTATTTTCTCCTCTCAAGAAACTTATAGAGGCTCCTTCAGTTTTGATAAGAGGTTTCTGCGTAAGCCTCTAGTTAGACAAGCTATTATCCCGGCTTGGAACTCTTCTCTTAATCAGTATGGTGCAATGGTTGCATATAAGTTGAGGAGGTGCAGGAAATCTCTTAATAACTGGAAAAAAGAGAATAACTTCAATTCCTTTGACAGGCTACAGTCCCTAAAGCATGATCTGGAGGTTGAGCAATCTTCTTCTTATCTTGTTGTAGGCATATTGCTTTTCTGAAATCTGAGTTGGTTGAAGCTTATAGAGAAGAAGAAGGATTTTGGCACCAGAAATGCAGGGAGAAATGGTTAAAAGATGGTGACAGGAATTCCAGATTTTTTCATGACTCAGTTAAAGCTACTAGATCTAGAAATGGACTGGAGAAACTCTTGGATAAAGCAGGGCATTTACAAAGATCAGAGGCATCTAAAGGGCAAGTTGCTGTTGACTACTTCACAGATTTGTTTAAGTCTTCTCATCCGGGCAGCTTTGATGAACTGTTTGAAGGCTCTAATCAAAAAATTCCTGATAGAATTAACTAGAGGCTTATCAGAAGAGTTATAAAGAAGAAGTAAAGGCTACAGTTTTCTCTGTTAAATCGCATAGTGCTCCAGGAGCGGATGGCATGACAGAGTTGTTTTTCCAACATTACTGGGACGTTATAGGTCCTCAAGTTTCTGCAGAAATTGAGAATTTCTTTTCCAGTGGATCTTTTTCTGTTGAATGGAACTTCACACAGCTATGTCTGATTCCAAAGAAGACCAACTCTCCTCTTATGTCGGACTTGAGGCCAATAAGCATGTACTCGGTTCTCTACAAGATCATATCTAAGATCTTGGTCAACAGAATTCAACCCTTTCTATCGGAGATAGTCTCACCCAATCAATTAGCCTTTGTATCAGAGAGACTAATATCTGATAACATTATCCTTGCGCATGAAATGGTTCATAACCTAAGAACTCATCCCACCATCTTAGAGGAATTTTTGGCCATTAAAATTGATATGTCTAAAGCCAACGATAGAGTTGAATGGAACTTCTTGGAAGCCCTTCTATCTGCTTTGGGTTTTCATAATCAGTGGATTCAATGGGTGATGTTTTGTGTAAGATTTGTTACTTACATTGTTTTGATCAATGGACATGCTCACGGAGTGGTGGTTCCAGAAAAGGGATTGAGGCAGGGTGATCCCCTTTCACCATTCCTCTTTGTTCCCTGCACAGAAGGTCTCACTCACTTGATGAATAAGGTGGAACAAGGTGGTTTGCTCAATGGAATACAATTTTCTCCTTCAGGTCTAGCTGTTCATCATCTCTTGTTTGCAGATGATAGCTTGTTCCTTTGCAGGGCTAATGAGGACCAAGTCTCTATTTTCCAACAGATCTTAAAGGTCTATAGCGAAGCTACTGGTCAAGTCATCAATGTGCAGAAGTCTTCTATCACTTTTGGTGCTCGTGTGGATGAGAAGACTAAAGTAAAGGTCAAAGAGAAGCTGGAAATATTCAATGAAGGAGGAGCTGGGATTTACCTTGGACTTCCAGAATGTTTTTGTGGGTCTAAGGTTGACTTATTGAGCTACATTAAGGATAAGCTAAAGGGTAGGCTATCAGGCTGGTTTGCAAGAACTCTATCACAGGGAGGTAAAGAAGTTCTCTTCAAGGTTGTGGCTCTAGCTATGCCAATATATGCCATGTCATGTTTCCGATTGTCTAAGTCTACTTGTGAGGCTCGTGCTATGTCGAACTTTTGGTGGAGTTCCTTGGAACACAAAAGGAAAATACATTGGATCAGTTGGGAGAAGATGTGCTTATCAAAAGATCAAGGAGGTCTTGGGTTTAGAGACATTGAATCTTTCAATCATGCTTTGCTTGCTAAACAAGCATGGAGGCTTCTCCATTTTCCAAATTGTCTGTTTTCTCAGGTCATTAAGAGCAGGTACTATGGGAATAGTGATTTCCTTAATGCTGTAGCTGGAGACAGACCCTCTTATGCCTGGAGAAGTGTTTTACATGGGAGACAGCTCCTTAAACTTGGTCTAAAGCAAATGGTAGGTGATGGTGCTTCCATTAACGTATGGACACAGCCCTATAAGGGTGCTTCCATTAACGTTTGGACACAGCCCTATAAGGGTGCCTCTGATTAAAAACTTGTTCATTAACATTGATCTTGTTGTGAAAGATCGGATATGTCCTATAACAAGATCATGAGATTTGAGAAAGCTGCAGAACCTTTTCTATCAAGCTGATGTGGAGAGCATTTTAAAACTTAAACCAGCTGTTAATCATAAAGATTTTTGTATTTGGGAGCATACCAAGAGTGGAACTTATTTGGTAAAATCCGGGTACTGCTGGCTATGCAGACTAACAAAGCAATCCTCATCAGAGAGGCGATAGCTCAACCTTCCATAAACTGCCTCAAATCTCAGATTTGGTGCCTGCAAGCTCCACCCAAGATCAAATCCTTTCTATGGAAGGCTTTGAGTGGAGCAATTCCTATGGCAGACAAAATTCTATCCAGAGGAGTGAAGATTGACTCGAGATGTTAAGCTTGTTGATTGGAAGGAGAGTCTATCAACCATGTTCTCTTCACTTGCACTATTGCAAGACAGGTTTGGGCTATGTCTAATTTCTCTTGCCCTGAAGATGGTTTTAACTTGGAATCTGTTTATCAGAATTTACACTTCTTATTGGTGGTTTGTAAGAACTTAGGAGTCCCTCTAGAGATTAGGAAGAGCTTTCCATGGATCTGTTGATTGTTATGGAAAAATAGGAATAGTCTCATAATTAAAGGGGATAGGTTTTTAGCTTCTGATACGGCTAAAAAAATATTTGCTGATGTTCTTGAATGGACATAGGCTCAAGCTGTGGAAACTGTCATTTCTATTACTGAAGCAGTCCCATTACAAGCAGCTAAAAAGAGGTACAAATGTAATTTTGCTTCTTCTTGGAACAAGCATACAAGGCTTTGTGGAGCCGCTTGGGTTTTAAGGGATTCGGTTGGTGTGGCAAGGCTACATATTAGAAGGACTTTTAGTTTTGTTGAATCAAAAATGGATGCAAATCTACAAAGCTTTATGTAGGTGATTGATTGTATGCAGAGTCATAAAGCTTCTCATGTGGTTTTTGCCTCTGATGATTATGTCTTGATTGGTGCAGTCATTAGGCCTCCTGCTTGGCCATCTTTCAGGTTCCATTCTGATAGAATTATGTCCTCTCTATCTTTGATTCCTTTTTGAAGAGTTGTACTTGAACACTCGTCTACTAACAGAGGAGCATCTTTGATTGCTAGAAGCATTATTAGAGAGGATCGGCGTCAATCATATGTCGCCGCGGGCTTTCATTTTTGGTTACAGAATTTTTTTGTCTCTGAAGGAAGATTTGTATAATCTTTTGACCATCATCCTTTCTTCCCATAGTTGATTTGCTTTGATTTCCTGTATTGTATCTCCTTCTGTAAAATGCAACGGAAAAATATGCATTTCTTACATCATGCACTTGATCAAGACTACAAGTAAAATAATTGATTATATACGTCGTAACATCAGACTAATTATATTTTAAAAATATTTGATGAAAAAAGAAAAAAAAATTATAATCTTATTTTAGATAATTCACTAGATCGAAAATTATGACTGAATAATTTAGGAAAGCTATACAATAATTAGTGAAATCGAACTTGAGAAAGTCTAAATTTACAATTAAATTCTGAATGTTTTTTCAATTGCACCAATTCGTCCAAATTTATACGTATATATACTTTGACTTATATAGCTTTTTATGTATGGATCTATAACTTTCGTTATGTCATGCACAAATAACAAACATTTATATATATGCTTTGACTTATATAACTTTATATATACTATTATTAATTTATTAATGTTATAATATTTCCACTTACAGCTAATTAAGAGAATAATTTGATTTGACTAGTCCTTCCACAAAAAAAGAAAGCCCCATTAATAAAGTTTATCAGAATAGGTTTCGAAAGCGTCAAAAAAGTGTTAAGAAATTAAGATTAGTGGACTTTGCATGCATAATCCTTTATAAATTAATCACCGATTTGACACTTAGTCTCTTCTATTTGCACGCTTCAAGTCATTCTACTTAAATACTTTTGACTTTATACTGCTCATGTCTCTATCTACGTGTCTAAATACAATTTCTTATACTCTGAACTTCTGGGTCAAAACTACCTTTCTCCCTCGTAAAATTTTAAAGTGATCAAACGTGTATTAATCAACTGTGTAAACCGGATTTTTAGATATTTTATTAAATATTTCAAAATCGGCTATTTGCGTCTTCGAATTGTATTTTAACGCACGGCGAATTTTGGTGCCTCTCATTTACCCGTTTCCAAGTTTTTGTAAGTTAATACTTTTGACTTTATGTCATGTTTTTATAATTACATATTTATGATTTTTGTTGCTAGTATGGTCAAAAGATTCAAATATTTAATTTATTTTGTGACTGATTGGATACCAATGAATTGGTGTACAAGTTTGGTATCAAATGTGATATTCCTAAAATCCTAACAACAATATCATCAAAATTTATATCTGATATTGGATCTCGGTGATATAAGATATTTAGGATATTTTTGGAAACAATTTTGATGCGTCGGAAGGAATTTGCGATGATTCATAGTATAATTATGCTCAACGGCAATTAAGACTATATAATTTCGGAGATTTGAGGAAGAAAATTGGGTCATAATATCAATTAAATGATAACTGTGGGAGCGAAATCAATACAATTAGATTTGTCACGAAACTTTTAAGGGATCTAAAAATTCTGCGTATAAACCACGAAAACCAAGATCCAAAGATGGTTTTATTAAGCTGTTCCGAAAAGTTTTTACGTACAAGAGTTTGAGAGCAAAAAAATTTAGGGTTTTGCTAAGTAAATTGCGGATCCCTTTCTCAAAAGATGTACATGTCTATTTATACAAGTCTAAGTCGGCTAGATCAATATCTAAAGAGATAAAGAAGATTTTCTAATTCCTCGGGATTTCTTTTTAGCGAAGTCGGCTACAACCATGGGTTTTGACATCGTCACATCTCCATTATGGGCTTGAACTCGTGGGCTCGTCTTCTCGGCCCATACGTTCATTTGCTCAGCTCGGCCCACCTTTGCCTTTGAGCTTGGCTTTGTCTTTGACGAATTCGGTCTTGTTTTTAACGATGAGCTCGGCCCATCTCTTTGTGGCGAGCTCGGGCTCGTCGAACTCGTCACTTCGTAGCTAGTGAGCTCGGCCAGGTTGATATGTCTCCACAATAATTGATGTAACTTTCTGACCATTGATCCGAACGACTGCACCTTTTTTTTGGATGATAGCTTACTCAATTATCTATCTTCTGTCCAAATTTCAGCTCAATCCAATGATTTGAAGGCATTTTGCCTCATTCCTGCAGCTCGGCATGTCTTCAGCAAATCGGGTGTATCTTGCCAACCGCAACTCCAAATGATACGATGCCAACTCCGTTGGAAAGCTAATTCAAAGATCTTGTTTTTCACAAATTTTCATCCGATTCCGAGCTGATATGAGTTTCCAGCTCGGTTTCTACCGAGCTTATATATCGCCGAGCTCGTTTTTGGGAACCATGCCGAGCTTACTTTGTAGTTTTTACCGAGCTGGTGTTATTGCTGCAGACCGAGTTCGTGGTGAGCTCGCCAACTACTTCGCGGTGAGATCGCCAACTAGTTCGTGGTGAGATCGCCAACTATTTTGTGGTGAGCTTGCCGACTTCGTTTCGCGGTGAGCTCACTATTTTCGATAATTCATCTCTCTGGGGTGAAAACCGACCCCAACAGTTAGTCCCCCAGCTCGGCAGTATCAGTTGTGGTAGTGCCGAGATGAAACTAGTTAAAGCAGAGATCAATGTTCCAAACTGAGTCGAACTAATATGTGACCGAGCTTCAATCATCAATGTTTTTCCGAGCTCACGCGATCACACTGATTGCGTTCGAATGGTAGCACTTAGTCGAACTCATGTGTCACCTCGGTTTATTCTTGAGCTCGGAAATTTTGGGTACTTAGACAAATTACCAAACTAATTTGATTCTGCCACTGCCTAGCTCGGTCTCTTTCTTCAGATTTCAGCTCGACAAATTTCGATACTTAGTTTTTTTGGGAAGTGTAATCGTTTTGCTGATTCCCGAGATGAGTGATGTCACAATTTGCCTTCGACGTCTATTTATACCCCAGTTCCATAAGATTTTCCACTTAACTTCAACTCTCCAAAAGGTATACTTTTTTCTCTCTTCTCTCTCCTCTTTGTTTTTAGGTTTCTCTTATTTTCTCCGCCGCACCGCCGAACTCTCTTGAGTTTTCCGATCTTCATTCAAGCATTCTACGGTGGTCTTCAAACTTTCCGAAAGATTTTGATTATCCTTCCAAGATCCTAATTTATTTCCGAGCTAGATCTTCTTTTCGAAAAACTCGCAAGATCCGATTTGTTTCTAGGATTTTTCGCGAGTTTGATCTGTTTTTGGAGGTTTGCCGAGTTGACATCTATACGTGGAATCACAGATCCGTCTTCGAGTTCTCGACGAGCTCAACATCAGGTTTTATGCCGAATTCAACACTTAGCGAGATATCAAGGAGTTACGATTGGTTAGCCCGCTTGAAAGCTGCCGAGTTCAAATGGCTTCTCAGAGTTCTTCGCTAGCTGTCGATTTGATTTCTGATGTTGTATCAAGCTCGTGGCTTCATTCTCGGGCCAAGATGGATTATGTATGGGAGTCTGCGAGTTTAGATGATTCGGGGAAGTTTTCGAGCGGCCCTTCGCTTTTTGGGAGAAAGATTTTTCATTGTTCTGAAACGGATACTGGAGGTGCAACTAAGTCGACCAATTTCGTTGTTCCTTCTCTGATTGATGAGCCATTTGACGAGGTGGAGAATCCTTTTGCAGTGAAAATCGAGCTCGATGAATTTGACTACGCCGAGATGCGACAAGGATATGATCGCTTGTTTGCATTAAAAAGCCGAGCTCCAAGAAAATGTAAACCCAAACAGAGAGTCCCTGATCTGCCAGGTTCAACGCTCTCGACTTTGGAATCTCTTGAACTGCTTAGACAGAGATTTCACATTTCTGAAGGAGTCAAACTCGTGACGGTCCGCCACCAGGCCATTTCACGCTATATGAGAGTTTCTTCAACCTTTGTTTCTTTTGGTTCCCGATTCCACATGTCATCCTTGCCTTCTTAGGAAAATATTGACTATCTTTGGGTCAAATCACTCCTCGAGGGCTTCGTCATATAATTGGGATCTTGGTGAGAAGCTACGAATGCGATGAAGAGATTGGAGCCTACCACCTGATGAATCTTTTGACTTTCAAACGAACTGGACCTAAGGACAAGTTCATTTACTATGCCACCAACAAGAGACTCCGTCGTATCATCGGGGGTTTTCCGAGCAAAGATGCTCAATGGATGGACTTCTTCTTTTACGTGCCGATATATGAGGAGTCCGTTGGTGCTAAAGGCATTGAGTTGGTTAGGACGAGTTGGCAGAAAATGGGTAGCCGACCCCATTTCTTGCAAAGAGATCAGTTTTTGTTTTTGTCTTATGAGGCTTTGTTCTAATTGATTTCTTCTTTTGCAGTCTTTAATTCACTGCCGAAGTGCCCTGAGGACGTATCCGAACTTTTCCATACACTCGCTGCTCGGAAGTGCAACTGGGAGAGGAGCTTCTCTTTTCAAAGGGTAGAGAAAGCCCGACCTCACCTTGCTGGTTTCTCTTTTGCGAGCTCATCTTCGTCTAACCCTTCCGAAGACATTCTTGACATGGGGAGGCCGACTTAGGGTGATAAGCAGGCTGCTAAAGCTAAAGCGGCCGCAGAGGCATTGACCCGACCTAAAACAGAAGCTCAGAATATAGACGTACCTGTTGAACCACTGTTGGCTTTGGACCCTCCTGGGTTAAATTCAGCTATCCCGAGCTCGCGGGAAATTGTTTTGGCTTGCGGACCTGTCGAGTCCTCCCTTGTTCGACATAAGGGAAAGGGTAAAGAAGGTGTCGAGCAGAGCCGAAAGCGCACCAAGGATGGAATCCCAGCCGAGGGGAAGCCTGCGAAGAGATCGAAGAAACATGCAGCTTCTTGGATGGCTACCGAGCCGACTCCCTCTAATGCCCCGGTATCAGAGGGTTTTTACAATGACGGCTCATCCTTTGCTCTTCTCGTTTCTAAAATTACTCGTCCTGGAGTTAAGTTTCCCCCTCCGGACACTCTAATTCACGACAAAGCCTACGCCAAGATGGCATTGCGTGGTGTCAAGGTACGCGATCGACCGAATCTTTTTTTTTATTCTTGGCTCTACGATTGCCGTTTTCGTTGTTTTAAGGCATGATTTGCTTTTACTTGTAGTTCCTTGTGCACATCAACCAGCTAGCTCTTGACTACGACCGTGATGCTCATCTAGATAGGGTTCGCGTTGAAGATGCCAGAAAGAAAGCTCTGGATCTCCAAGCCGAACTTGAAAGGACTACCAAGCTGGTGAATGATCTCCGATCTGAGAAAGGAGTGGTGGAGGCCAGTCGTGCTGAAGCAGAAAAAAGAGTCAATATTTTGGAGAACAGCAAAGTTCGCCGTGACTCCAAGATAGCCGAGCTCACGAGGCAACTAGAAACACCCAACGAGCTTCAAGAGGCGAAGATTCAGCAGGCCGTGGTGGAGGTTCGGCGTGAGATGGCGGAGAAATTTCAAAGAAAGGTTTCTAGAGGTAAGGCAAAGATCGTGAAGATCAACCAGGTGAAGGAGGACATGCTGGGTCTAGCTCAAGTTGAGGGCAATCTTCAACTCGTTGAACTTCTCAAGGGTGAAGACCCTCCGAATCTCGATGCCGAGATGGAAAGTCTCGCTACGAGGTGCACCGAGATGGGAGGAGCTTATGAGGAGTTTGCCAGGATTGTTACCGATCTGGAACAGCACCTACGGGTGATGCCTATCCGTTTTGATATTTTGGCCGAGCTTAATGATACTGAGCCAATGGAGACGGCTGCTGGACGTGTTGGAATTCAGAACTTTTCTGACTCGAACAAGAGAACTCTAGGGATTGCCGATATGAATTCGAAGAAGAGTTCGCTGGACCCGACATCATCAGATTCGAGTGATGGTGAGTCGTCTACGAAGAACAATCCCGATCCTTCTTCCAATGAGAACCTCGAGTAGACTGGAGAGACTTCTTTAGAGAGAGCTACCGAAGAAGACGTCGGAGGGAACACGGCTGCAGGAGAAGAGAATGAGCATTCTATCGATCCGGGGTTGGCTGAAACCTATGACCCCCTTTTCTTTGTATAGCTTTAGTTTGGTGTCTGGATGGCTTTATCCTCTTGAATTTATCTTGAACCTTTTTTTTGCCTTGTATTACCGATAATATTTGGTTGATATGAGATGATTATCGAAGTCGTGGTTTTGCATATTACTTTTTCTTTGCACGAGATTGTTTTGTTTTGTACTTGGTAACTAAGACACTACGAAATACCTGATTTTGTAGAAATGCTTTAATTATTTTAGGTTTAGCTCGTAGGTAGCCTTATCCAAAGCGCAAGCGTTCTGAAAGCTCTGGTTGCCTAAAATGATTTTGGATTTCTCATGCTTAGATGATGTCTGTCTAATGTTTTATTTTTAAGAGTTGTTGCGACCAACGATTCGTTTGTTGGGTTTTTGATGATCATCTCGGTTTACGGATATGTTACCGTAAACACATCCGCTCCAAAAACGAACATATACGTTTCGATCAACGATTTGCTTGTTGGGTTTGAGATGATCATTTCGATTTACGGATATGTTACCGTAAACATATCCGCTCCAATAATGACCATGTATTTATATAGCGCGCTTTTAATCCGCTTAGGATGTAACATGGGTATAAGAGTTCATTACTGTGGCCAGTAGCAATGAGGATGAAAAGAGATATTTGTTTGATTGCGGTGTTTAAATGATCCATGAAGGATGTAACATGATGTATGTTTTGTTAAGACCAGCAACCCGCAGAAAATATACCGTAAAACTTTGCTTTTATAGCTCGTAGAATTTGTTACAAAGATGGAAGAATACGAGTATACGTACCCCACTCCCCCCTTTTTTTAAGGAGGAAGGGTAGCTGAACCCATCCGAAGATGCTGCCTACGTACCCTTTGCAGGGATCAAGCCGCCCCGTAGTTCATGAAAAGTCAATCAATAATTGTATTTTTTAAGTGCCTTGCGTTCCATGATTGTGGTATTAGAACACCTGCCATGTTGGCGAGTTCGTAGACTCAAGGCCGAACTACCTTAGTGATCTTGTAAGGTCCTTCCCAGTTGGTTCCGAGTTTGCCGGCATTTTGTTCCGCCGTGTTTTGGAAAACTTCTCGCAATACCGAGTCCCCTTCATAGAAACTCCGACTTCTGACATTGGAGTTATAGTATCTTGTCGCAGCGTTCTGGTAGTTAGTGACCTGGATTAATGCTTGGTCGCGTCTTTCATTAATTAGATCGAGTTCATCAAGCATTAAGAGATGGTTAAGTCCTTCTTGTTCAGGGAGAAGTCTGCACCGAACTCCAGGAAAATGTGTTTCTGGTGGAATTACACATTTCGTTTCGTAGACAAGAGCGAATGGAGTTTCTCCGGTTTCTCATCGTGCTGTTGTTCGATGAGACCACAACACACCTTTCAGTTCGTCAGCCCATCGTCACTTCTTTTCATCAAGACGTTTTTTGAGACCATCAAGGATTGTCTTGTTTATTGCTTCTGCCTGGCCGTTTCCTTGCGGGTATCTGGGGGTGGATTTGCTAAGTCGAATTTTCCATTTCTCGGAGAAAGTTTCAAATTTTGTGGAGATGAACTGCGAACCATTATCGGTAACGAGCTCGTATGGGACTCCATGTCGGCATAAGATATTTTCAATACGAAATTCTCGACTTGTGCATCCTTTATACTGGCGTAAGACTCTGCCTCAACCCACTTGGAAAAATAATCTGTCAAGACGAGTAAAATTCGTTTCTGTTTTGAGGGATGTAAAGGTCCAACAATGTCAATGGACCACCGCATGAACGGATAAGGCGACAATATGGAGAAAAGCATTTCGGTTGGCTGATGAATCATTGGCGTATGACGCTGGCACTTCTTGCATCTAGCAGAGAACTTCTCGCAGTCTTTTACAATAGTCGGCCAATAGTAACCATGTCGTTTGATCTTTATCGCCAAGGCTCGTCCTCCAGAATGATTACCACAGGAACCACTATGGACCTCCTCAATGACTTGTCTTGCCTCCTTGTCTTCAATGCAAGTGAGTAATGGTCCTGAGAATCTCCATTTGAAAACGTTCCCATCGAGCAGGATATAACTAGCTGCTTGCGCCCAAAGCTTAAGAGCTGTCCACTTGTCAACAGGCAAGGCGCCATCGTAGATGTATTCTCGGATGTCATCTAGTCACTTTTTATCGCAGCTGTATACTACTTCCTGTGGATCCTCTTCCATTTCAACTGTTTAGGTTTCGGGAGGAGGGTTAACGTCGGCCGAGAGTGGTAATGGGTCCTCTTCCATGGCTGTTGCTTCCTTTTCAATTGGGGGAAAACTTGCGAGATCTTCATCCTCATTGATTGTGTCCGTTTGTGTTTGGGATTGGAATCCTTCGTCTCCTGCGTCTGCCTTCTCTTTAACCGTTAAATCGTGGTGTTCAACTTCTTGCATTTCGACGTCGTTCTCTTTGATTCTCTCTTTTGCTTTTTTGGCGGCTTGAGATCGAGTAATTACGCTCACTGCTTCTAGAGGAGTGATACTTGGGTGTTTGATAAATTCCACCGGGATAATCCACTTCAAGTCTGGATCAGAGGTGGATGCGAGAGCTGCCAGTGCATCAGCCGAGGTGTTTTCTCCTCGTGGAATACGCGTTAGCATGAACTTTCTAAACTGCGCAGCCAAATCCTTGACGATCTTTAGATATGCTTCCATACGGTCGTCTTTAGCTGCGTATTCTCTGCTGAATTGGTTTACGACCAGCTGTGAATCGCAAAACGCATGAATGCAATCGATCTTAAGTCCTTGTTAGAGTTTCATTCCAGTGATGAGGGCTTCCTACTCTGCCTCATTGTTGGAGGCAAGAAAGCCTAGGCGGAATGATTGTTCGAGTACTTCACCTGTTGGCGATGTCAAACGTATCCCAAATTAAACTCGGATTCTCTGCGGTGATGCTTTTGTCCGGAAGTTCGATCAAAAAATCAGTCAGAACTTGTGACTTTGCGCAAGTTCACCCGCGATATTCAATGTCGTATTCGCTCAATTCGATAGCCCATTTGGCCGACCTCCCGGATTGACTTGGGCTGTGTAAAATGGATCGGAGGGGGAAAGTGATTAGTACCACGATGGAGTGTGATTAAAAGTATGGCCTTAGTTTCCCGGCAGACATGACGACTGACAACACCAGCTTCTCCATTTGTGGGTAACTTCTCTCTGCATCGGTGAGAGTCTTGCTGACGTAAAAAATTGGCCTCTGCTCTCCCTGTTCTTCTCGAATGAGCACTCCGCTTACTGCTGTGGTCGAGATTACGGTATACAAGAAGAGCGACTCTCCCTCAATCGGCTTTGCGAGTACCGGTGGACTTGCAAGGTACTTCTTCAACTGCTGGAAAACTTCTTCGCACTTATTTGTCCATTCGAACTTTTTGTTTCCTCATAGAGTGTCATAGAAAGGTAAACACTTGTCGGTAGACCGTGAAATAAAACGGTTGAGCGTGGCTACCCTCCCAGTCAGTCTTTGTACTTCACGTTTCGTCTTTGGTGAAACTATCTGGATAAGCGCGTCAATCTGCTTGGGATTTTCTTCGATACCTCGATGATTAACCAAGTAACCAAGAAATTCTTCGGATGTAACTCCGAATCTACACTTCGTCGGGTTCAGCTTCATGTTTGTAAGTTTAGTCGATCAAAACATTCCTCTAAGTGTGTTACGTGATCCTTTTCTTCAAGTGATTTCACCAGAATATCGTCTATGTAGACTTCCATCGTCTTTCCGAGTTGATTATCAAACATTTTGTTCACTAAACGTTGATATGTGGCTCCAGCATTCTTGAGACCGAAAGACATCACCTTGTAGCAATATATTCCACGATCCGTAATGAAGGCTATCTTTTCTCGATCACCGGGATTCATCAAGATCTGATTGTATCAAGAGAAAGCATCCATGAATGACAAGAGTTTGTTTCCTGCCATCGCCTCGACCAGTCGGTCTATATGTGGAAGTGGAAAACTGTCTTTTGGGCATGCTTTGTTCAGATCGGTGAAATCTACACACACTCGCCACTTTCTGTTCTTTTTCTTCACGACTATTGGATTGGCCAGGCAATCCGGGTGATTTACTTCCGTGATTGATCCAACTCGCAAGATGCTTTCGACCTCGTCGTTGACTGCTTTTGCTATTTCTGGCCCGAGTTTCTGTCTCTTCTGCTTTATTGGTTTGAAGGTTGGATCAACATTTAGGTCATGACTGGATATGCTGATATCAATTCCGGGCATATCCTCTGCTGCCCATGCGAAAGTTTCTATGTTATTTTTTTAGAAGAAAACGAGCTCGTCCTTGATTTTCTCATCGAGTTTTGTTCCGATTTCCACGCACCATTCTGGGTGATTATCATCTATACACACAGAAAAGGCAGGATCGCAGGTTAGTTCGAACGCTTCTTCCTCGCCATCCTCAGCGATCTATAATTGCTATAAGATTTTGGAGAGCTCTTTCACCGGCTCTCTGTCTGTTTTCATCCTCTTGTGCTCTGACTTGGCTACAAGATCAGTGACTGGGTTCCTAAGTTTGTGTGCAGCTAGGAAGCACACACGAGATTCCTTCTGACTCCCCAAAATTATTTTTACTCCACTCGACGTTGGGAATTTTATGCAGAGATGGTAGGTTGAGGCTACGGCGCGCATTGAATTTAACCAAGGTATTCCGACAGTGACGTTATAGATCGCCGAGTGATCGGCCACAGAAAATTCGATGATCTTGATTACCCCTCCAGCTTGAACAGGCAGCTTGATCATTCCAATTGTCATTGTCGTTTCTCCGGAGAATCCAGTCAATGGTTTGGGGTCGCCACTATGTCGGACAAATCGATGTTCATTCTTTTTAGAATTTCTTTGAAGATTATATCCACCGTACTGCCTGTATCAACTAATACTTGGGCTCCGTCACAGTCACCGATGATCAATTCAATCACGAGAAGATCATCATGTGGTTTATCGATTCCGGTGGTTTCTCTTTCTTTGAACGAGATAACGTCATTTGGAAATTTGGAGGGCGCGGACCAATTAACGCTGAAGTTGGCTCGTCGTTGAAAATATTTAATCGACGAGACAATATTTGAGCAGTAGTGAGATCCGCCCATTATCATGATTATCCGTCTTCTGGATCCAGATCGTAGTGCATCATCGTCTTGCCTTTTTTGCTTAGGAGGATCTTCGTTCACCTGCTCAGGACGGTTGGCGTTGATATCCATGTCGAAATCATTGAGACTAATGTCACCTTTAAGTTGGCCAGCCGCCAACTTTGCAGTGAGTTTTAAACCCAGAATACGGCAATTTGCAGTCGAGTGTCCGCAAATACGATGATGTTCACAGAAAGCTATTTCGTCGTAAGATCTTTGGTCCCTAGTCCACGTGTTGTTCCATGTCTCTTTTCCTCTGCCTGGGCCTCGTCCTCGGCCATAACCTGGCGAGTTAACTCGGTAACTGTGGACTCCTTTAAAACCTCCTTCGTGTTGAATGTACCCCGACCCTTGGTTACCCTTCCTGTTGTTCGGTGGGTTTAGAGCATGGGGAGAATAGTTTGCAGACTTTGCCTTTCCGTGCTTCTGGGCTCGGACCTTCATTTCTTCTTCGTTTACCGCGTAATTTGTTGCTCGATGTAATGCATCCTGAATCGTGGTCGAAGCGTTCAACGCGACTCCTTTCGGAACCTGAGTCGAACCACATAGCTTTCTTTAATGCTTGTAACGCGGCTTCGTCATTTATCCCTTCTACTTTTGACAGTACCGACTTGAACCGCTCGATGAAATTTCGTAAAAAAATCGTAAAGTCTCACTTTGTCCTTGCCCCATGGTCCATAGATCCGCGTCAGACATTCGTCTCCCCATAAACATAGCATAGTGTTTGAAGAATAGTGCGGATAGTTGATTGAAGTTTTCGATCGAATTTCTTCCGAGCCTAGAGAACCATTGAAGAGCTGGTCCTTTAAGATTTTCAACGAATAGAAGACATTGCCCAACGTCTTCCTCGCCTTCTCTGTAGTTTGCTCTTCCCATTGCTATCGCGAAGGCTATCAGGTGTTCTTTTGGATCGGACTTTCCTTCATAAATTGGTATTTTCATTTTCCCAGGGTGGGAGACTTTCGCCTTCGTGATCCGGGTTGTGAAAGGAGTGTTTTGTACTTCTTCAAGCACTTGATCGAGGTCAGGAGCCTTGCTGGTAGCCCTATGCATCTAAGATCGGATAGCTCTTATCTCAGCGGCGGCTCGCTCCATATAGGCTCAAATCTCAGCCATCTCCTCCTTCTGAGCTCGGATTACCACTTTTCGCTCTTCCTTGATATGGACTCGCTGGACCCAGAGGATATTCTCTTCTTCCTCTGTAAAAGCTTGATCACGGCTGAGATCAATACTGCATGGTTCAGCTCGAGCATGGCCAACACCTGCGATTTCGGGCTCGCTAAGATTCTCCAAGTTGCGCTCGCCTTCTGGGTTTTCCTCCAAATTAATCACCGGATTTGTCCCGTCCGTAGCCTGTGTGTTTGCTTCTTGTGTCCCCGTGTTCGGCTCGGTGGTTGCAGCCGCGTGGTGCGACGAGGGCAACCCACCTCTAGTTCTCGGTGCTCCTAGAGGCATCGAGAAATCAAGGACTGTCGGATTGAGACATCGAAGGGGGCGCCTTGCTAGGTCAACTCCTGAGCCCCTGCCTCGGGCTCGGCTCGCCGTCGCAAACACTTCCAGTTTGTCTGTCATCATCGTGTTTAGCCTATCCTGCTCCTCCGCCTTTTTGAGCAGCATCTCTAGCATCATCTTCATCAGGGTCATGACCTCCGGGCTCGTCTCCAAATCTACAAGTACTGGTGCATCTTTTGCTTCGGATCTATCGGCTCTGGTATCTTGCATGTCGTAAACTCGCCTCTCTCTGTCGTTGGTCATTGTCCTTTGAATCGGTTTTGCTGTGGTTTCTGGTGTAAGAAAATTTCAAGAGTCCCCACAATTAGATTTATCACGAAACTTTTAAGGGATCTGAAACTTCTGTGTATAAACCACGAAAATGAACATCCAAAGATGGTTTTATTAAGCTGTTTCGAAAAGCTTTTGCGTACAAGATTTTGAGAGCAAAAAAGTCTAGGGTTTTGCTAAGTAAATTTCGGATCCCCTTCTCAAGAGGTGTACATGTCTATTTATACAAGTCTAAGTCGGCTAGGTCAATATCTAAAGAGATAAGGAAGATTTTCTAATTCCTCGGGATTTCCTTTTAGCGAAGTCGGCTACAACCATGGGCTTTGACATCCTCACATCTCCATTATGGGCTTGAACTCGTGGGCTCGTCTTCTCGGCCCATACGTTCATTTGCTCAGCTCGGCCCACCTTTACCTTTGAGATTGGCCTTGTCTTTGACGAGTTCGGTCTTGTTTTTAACGATGAGCTCGGCCCCTCTCTTTGTGGTGAGCTCGGGCTCGTCGAACTCGTCACTTCGTAGCAAGTGAGCTCGGCCAGGTTGATATGTCTCCACAATAATTGATGTAACTTTCTGACCATTGATCCAAACGACTGCACCTTTCTTTTGGATGATAGCTTACTCAATTATCTATCTTCTATCTAAATTTCAGCTCAATCCAACGACTTGAAGGCATTTTTCCGAGCTCATCTCTCCAGCTCGGCAGGAACGAGCTCATTCATGCAGTTCGGCATGTTTTCAGAAAATCTGGTGTATCTTGCCAACCGCAACTCCAAATGATACGATTCCAAGTCCGTTGGAAAGCTAATTCAAAGGTCTTGTTCTTCACAAATTTTCATCCGATTCCGAGCTGATATGAGTTTCCAGCTCGGTTTCTACCGAGCTTATATATAGTCGAGCTCATTTTTGGGAACCATGCCGAGCTTACTTCGTAGTTTTTGCCGAGCTGGTGTTACCGCTGCAGACCGAGTTTGTGGTGAGCTCGCCAACTACTTCACGGTGAGCTCACCAACTATTTCGTGGTGAGATCATCAACTATTTTGTGGTGAGCTTGCCGACTTTGTTTCGCGGTGAGCTCGCTATTTTCGATCATTGATCTCTCTGGGGTGAAAACCGACCCCAACAGTTAGCCCCCCAGCTCGACAGTATCATTTGTATAAAAAGGACGCTTCGAGGAAGTCAGAAGGTCTCACAGAACTCGCCAATTTTATTTTTTTGCTTCTTTGTTCCTTCGGATATCTCTGCTAACAGATTAATGAAAGGGAAAAGTTTCTCTATCAATTCCGAAGTAAAATTTATCTTGATACTTCTCTTCTCCGGTTTCTTTATTCTGGTATTTTCTGTCATGTCTTTTTGTCAAGTTACATCGATGCTTCAGAGCAATATGCTTTCGAAGGAGAATGTGGAGAAATCATTGGTTGCGGTACCAATGAAGTTGAGGATCAAGGTCCCTCTTTTCGATAATGCTGTCTTGGTTCAGGGCTATTCGAATAGTCTTATCGGGAGGTGTATGAACCGGGGTGTACAAAGCATGAAAATCCTTTTCTTCATGCTTCCTCGTATCTAGAATATTGAACATAAAGTGGCAGGAGTGAATATGGGCTTGGTCGTTTTCAATTCGATTTTGACATAAAAGAAGATATCATTGAGATAATGAAGATGGAGCCATTCCACTTTGACTACTAGATGTTATTGTTGGTAAGGTGGGTGCCAAGGGTTGATGCCTCATACCCATCAGATATTATATTATGGATCAGAGTGTTAGGGGTTCCTCTCCATTTCTGGGCAGATTTAACCTTTCCGACCATTGGGAAGGCACTGGGAGAGGTAAAGGAAGTGGATATTGATAATAGAATGTTTCAAGTTATGCTGAATGGTTTCAAGCCTTTATTCTTTGAAACGACTGTGGAATTTCATTGTGGTGAAGAAATTGCAGTTACACTTAGGTATGAAAGGTAGTTTGGGTACTGCAGAAAGTATTTTAGCATTTGTCATGATCAGTCGGAGTGCCCAACTCAAGGAAATATTGGGAAAGCGAGTTCTATTCCATTGGATTAACCAGATGTGAGCTGTGGATGCTGAGTTACAAAGGGGCGGTGTCCAACAGAAAAATTCCGAAGAATGGGAATCAATTGCAATACGGAAAGCAAAAGGGGAAGAGATAGAAATATGAAGTAAGAGATGAACATGAGCATTCAAGGAAACATAGAGACAATCGGTATCATAAGAATAGAGAGGGCCAAAAGTATGGTGGAGAAGCAACAAGATTTAACAGAAATCAAGCTCCAAATTACCAATATGGTTAGAAACAGAGGTATGTGATTTCCTCTACCGGAATCAACAATCAACGCAGAATATGGGACAACATCCCTCAGAGCTAGAACATATCTTATATGCGGCTGCTCATGGTGATGGAGGGTTTAAGCAGTCTTTTGGAACTACAGAGGGAAAAAATAGGCTGTCACCTCGGTTGTTTCAGGAGTTGAGGGTTCTCTACATGTCTCGGATAAAGAAGTGCGGAAGGCTCTTTTTCAACCTGACTTAGATGTTGCTTGAATTTCTAAGGAAGTTGCTACCATGAGCAGTGATGAGATAGTTACGACAGAAGACAATGGAAGGATTTCTAGGCTGGAAGAAGAAACCGAGAAAAGTGGAAATGATGTGATCATAACCAGTACTTCTGTATTAATGGTAGATGAGCGTGATCAGACTGATACGAAGACGGAGAATGTGGTCACTGAGTTTGTGGAAGGAAATAGGATTATGTACGGATTGGTGGGTGAAACATGAGAGATAGCGCAGTCGATCATAAAAGGGAATCGAGACATAAATAAATATTTCATGGAGGAGGACCTAGGTGATGAGGAAGAGGCTGTCAAGTATCGAAAAGTGGAAGGAATGGAGAAGGAGGTGCATATTGGAGATTCTATGGTCAAAGAAGAGGAAGCAGTAGATGTGGAAGGTTATGTTGGAACTAGTTCTGAGTTGAATCAAGCTTTCTGGGAAGAGAGGAAGAAAGCGGTCAAAAGAAACACTTTTCTAAAAGGAGATATCTCAAAAAGCGTTTGATGCAAACCCTTGTCTCTCTTTACAAGGGAAATGGATCAAAA
The DNA here is from genome assembly GCA_900406555.1 of Pseudoturritis turrita. NCBI lineage: Eukaryota > Viridiplantae > Streptophyta > Magnoliopsida > Brassicales > Brassicaceae > Pseudoturritis > Pseudoturritis turrita. Next base: position 152,757 of record OVBL01000820.1, read on the forward strand.
ACGAGGTCCAATTCGGAGAAAGACTTTACCAAGGAAAACCAAAGAAAGGCACGGGTAAACAAGGATAATTTCTCCCACCAAAACATGGGGTTAATTATTGTGGATTCTTAGTTGGAATTGTCAGGGTCTCAGAAACCATCTGACGATAAGCTATCTACGGAGCTATGGAATAAGCACAAACCAAAATTTTTATTTCTTTCAAAAACCAAGCAGGAGTTTATTTTTATGCAAAACTTTCAATTTCACTTATGGTATAATAAACTGTTCACAGTTAATCCGTGTGGTGCGAGTGGAGGACTCACCTTATTATATAATAATGATTTCATTATACGCAAGTAATCGAATAACTGATATTGAATCGGTTATCAATGGGAAAAGAGTATTTTATCCTTTGTTTATGGAGATCTAGTTCTAAAATTACGTGATCAAGTTTGGGACAGTTAATCCGAATATGCATTTCTCGGTTTGAACCATGGTTTTTAATTGGCGATCTCAATCAAATAATGGGTAATCATGAAAAACAAGGTGGAAAACTAAGGCATGCATCAACTTTAAATTCTTTTAATCTTATGATCCAAAACTGTGGAATGTTAGAATTTTTGTGCCTAGGAAATAAGATGTCTTGGAGGGGAAGGAGAACTTCTCATACTATTCGGTATCGATTGGACCGAGCCTTAGCTAATGAGGATTGACTTAACATTTTTCTATACTCATTTGTGGAATATTTGACTATGGTTGAATCAGATCATAGACAGATTATTGCCACAATTGAAGATAAAATTCCCCGTCGGAAAAATCAATTTCGGTTTGTTAAACGTTGGATAGGTTGGGAAGATTTAATTGATTGAATATACACTGGTTGAGAGATAAACGAGGGAGAGACATGCATAAACTTTGTGGATAAAATTAGTAATTGTCGCCAAAAATATTCAAAATGGCGGAAAAACAATTTATCATACGGAAAAGAACATATATCAAAATTAAAACACGCTTTGGAAGAGGTGCAAAATGATGATAACTGGAATCCTCATGAGTTGGTAGACATAAACACGAAGCTTACATGGATGAAGAGCTTTTTTAAAAACAAAAAGTTGGAATACATAGTTAAAGGAGGGCGATAACAACTCAATTTTTTTTGATGCGCAAACTAAACAAAGGAGGGCCAAAAATTGGATCATTGGTCTATATAATACATCAGGGGTATGAGTTACTTTAGATACGAAAACAGAAAAGTGGCGGTTAATTACTTCGAAGAATTATTTACCTCTACTCCTCCTACGAAATTTGAAGAGGCCCTGAGGAAAGTTCTTACGATGATTTCAGATCAGATGAATGATATATTAATGGCTACGACCACAGAAGAAAAAGTTTGTAAGGTACTCTTCATGATGCATCCATGAAAAGAACTGGATCCGGAAGGAATTACGACACTATTTTTTCAACGCTCCTGGCACATTATTAAATCAGACCTTCTTAATATGATAAACAATTTTCTGTGGACATAAATTTTTGATCAAAGACTAAATGAGATGAATATATATATATATATATATATATATATATATATATATATATATATATATATATTCTTTCCAAGACGGAAAAATTCAGTAGGATGACGGAACTACGACCTATAAGCCTATGTAACGTCTGCTACAAAGTCATATCAAAGGTTCTTTGCCCATGGCTGAAGTTATTTTTACCGAAATATATCTCGGAAACACAATCAGCTTTTGTATTAGGTCGGATAATCTCGGACAATATCGTTATCGCACAGGAAATGTTCCATGCTTTAATGACAAACAAATCATGTAAGAGCAAATATATAATAGTAAAAACTGATATGAGTAAAGCTTATGATCGGTTGGAATAGTCTTTCATTGAGAATCTTCTCAGAAAGTTCGGTTTTGCAGAAAAGTAGATCACATGGATGATGCAGTGTAATAAATTGGTACAATACAAAGTTCTAATAAATGGACAAGGGCGGATAATCCCGAAGAGAGAACTCCAACAAGGTGAGATTTTATCACCTTACTTATTCATTTTGTATACGAAAATACTTTTAGCCAATATACGGAAGGCAGAAAGGGAAAATCTCTCACATGTCTAAAAATTACGAGAGCAAGCCCTTCGGTACCCCATCTTCTTTTTCGGATGATAACTTATTTTTCTGCAAGGCTAATATGGAAGAGTGTTAGACAATTTTGCACATATTAAAGTAATACGAGCTGGTTTTAAGAAAACAAATGAACTTCTCCAAATCTTCTATACAATTTGCTAATATGGTTGAGAATACGGTACAAGTTGATACCAAATAACTTTTAAGAATTTCGAATGGGATCATACTTGGGTATTCCAGAAAGTCTGGGAGGCACAAAGACAAAAATATTCAATTTTATCTGAGAAAGACTTCAAGATCGAATTAACGGATGGACCGCGAAATTTTTGACTAAGGGTGGGAAGGAGTTCTAATTAAACCAGTCGTTCAGCACTGCCATCTTGTGTAATATCATGCTTTAGATTACCCAAATCCAATCAATAGGGTTGACTGCGTAAATCCACCCCCAATTATGCAACTAAAACTTCCCCCCCCCCCCCCCCCCCAAACCTTTTGCCTCTTTGTATTACAACACAAACAATGTTATATAATCGTAAAACAACATCAACTTCACTTCTCCTACTAATTCAACAAATAAAATCAATTTCATTAATTTCGTTTAATTAAGCCATAATCACGTTTATCAAATCACGTTTGACTTAACCAAAAAACAAAAATGCAACCCGATCATCTGTCAAATTAGAAAATAAAAGCTAAGCCTCTAAAATCCAACCAAAAAATAAACTTCTCTAAAATTAACCCTGAAAAATTGAACTGGAAAAAATTGAATTAGGATTCTTGGGTTTTTGGAGGAAATTGGAGAGATGAAGCCAAAGGAGATGAATCACCTCAAAATGGTCTCATGCTGAACAAGATCATTCCAAGTCGATCCATATGATGTGATTAAGAAGAACATCGATTACCACAAGCCTATTAAAATAACAAATTGAAACCCTTGATGGAAAAAGTATTACAATTATTTAGGGAGCTAAGCAGAACCAGAACTCTAATTAATTGGAAATTTGTTAACCCATGAGATTGGTAGAGAAAGAATGAGATGCTACAAGACATTAATCTTTCCCAGAAACATAGCAGCAAACCAGCGGCCAGTCGCGGTGATGTAGTGAGTTTTAAAGCCAAATAAACTAACTGCAAGTGCACATCAATCACAATAGTATAGAAGGGATCGAATTCACAAGGACTTAGTGTTGTACTACAAATTTCTAGGAATCGAATCAAGCTAAAACAAGATATTTGGATTTTGGTTTTTATTAACCTAAGGCACAAAATTAACTAAACAAAGAGCACGAAATTAACTAATTAAAAAGGATTAAAATTCAGATTAAGAAATAGTTAGGCAATATGTTCATCGCAGAGATTCATAAATCATAAACAATATATAGAATTTCAGGGTTTTAGAGAAACCGTTATAGAACTCAAATCACTAAGGTATAATCTTTCCACTTTCGTGGCTCCGATCACTATGTTTTCACAACCTAATAGACTCAACTGTCGCAGGTTATTACAAGTTGAAAACACGCAATAATTCATTCATGACTCAATTGTTCACAATACTCCATAACTCAACTTTTGGTAGGTTATGACGCATTGATCATCAAACAATAGTCCAGGCAATATAACAAGCTTTTGCTGAGTATATTAACCCAATTTCTGATGCTAGTTGATCAGAAAAGCATGCAGCATTACGAGTAAGTAAAGATGAAGAAACCTATAGATTATCCCTAATTCATTCGATAAAAGTTAACAATTCAAGAACTCTTTGATTTCCTATAACCTAAATGATGAAACTATTCAGAGATCATAACGAACAGCAAGAAAAGTGATAAATAAGTAATCATATTCATAGAAACCAATCAAAACAATAAGGGTTTAGAATTCTTCTCTATATCGAAGATACAAGGTGAGATCTTCTCCCTTGAAACTCTTGAATCCAAAAACTCTATGCATAATCTATAAAAACGTGGTTGCTGTTTTGTTTAGTGTAACATGGAGGCTTATTCCTAACAAGAGGCTTAAAACAAGTACATATAGGTCTATGGTCAACTATGGTTAAGTTTAAGGCAAAAGAGGAAATTTGATGCGAAACTGCCTGATACTAGACACGGTACCGGACAAGGAATCCGACTGGTACTGAGCCTTCATGAAGTGTCTTCATGCGTGCTGATATCGGTTTGTGATACCGAGTCACGGTCTTGACCGGTACTGGCTCATCCTACGCTTGCTTCAGCTTTAAGGCAGACTGACATGTGTTCGGTAAATCGGGTGTATCTTTCTAACCACATCTCCAAATGATATATTTCCAACTTCATTGTTAAGCTACTCAAAGATCTATCACGTCACCAATTTTCATCCACTTCCAAGTTGATTTGAGCCTCCGTCTGTAGCTAAAATTTTGGTGCTTCTGTTATGTCTAACTTGGGAAAATGCAATAACTTGTGAATATTTTAGCTTGGATGATTTCTCTGACTTGTGTGAGTTGCTATAGCTTGGTTTACACATCTTTTAGTCCTTTTTGCTTTCTTTTTGATGAATTTCCCTTAAAAAACTCTAAAACTACAAATACGAGGAATACTACCTCTAAAAAAATAAAACCTTATTAAAATGCATAGAAAATATATTAAAAACCGTGCTAAAATAGGTAAAATATAGAGTATATCAACTCCCCTAGACTTAAGTTCTTGCTTGTCCTCAAGCAAACAAAAGTTATAAGAATAGAAAAGAGGTTTGAAAATACGGGAACTCACATATCCTTTAGATCATTGCCTTGAAATCTCAACCTGTAAGCCACATGTAAACAAGTTAGCTCATAGACATTCTCATCTTCTTCCACCATGACTTTCACAAGCCTTGTCCATACTCTAAATCTCAAATCTGTAAAAATCTCAACTTCAACTCATTCGACTCTCTATATTCATTAAGATTAGGTGAATTTCTCATCAAAGATATCATTCAGGGTAGACGTCGCTAGGTAATAAGAAATGCTGATTTTAGTGGTGAGATTAGGATTGTTTAGGGTTACCATAGACTCCGGGTGCGAGATATTATGTAAAATCGCAAGAGAGAATGGACCTGTTTATGTCCACAATTTCCCAATCACTTTCTGATGCTTTTCTCCCCCAGACTTAGATCTTTCTCCGGGAATCACTACAAATCTCTCCAACTCTTCTCTATTGTTCCATGGCATTCCTTGGGATATTCTTTGGCCTTAGACTCTCTTAGACAACCATTTTCTTTCCCCCTTATTTTTCCTTTCTCTCTTTTTTCGTATATATATATATATATATATTTTTTTAATTCTTTTTTTACAAGGGGGAAAACGGTCTCTCTTTGACATGAGTCAACATAGACACAAAATATTACCATGATTTATGCATCCCAAGGAATGGCCAAGCTCTTTAAACTCGTTCTTTGTACTCCACCAGTCTTTAACAATCTTCGCATCTCCAGTGGTCGGAAAATTACATCGATCCTTTTTTCTCCAACATTTTTACACATATCTGCAAATGTAAAATGAAAAGCAAGAGTGTATGAGGTCTGAAAAGAAGTAAAGGATTATATGTAGGATACCAACTAAAAGTGAGCTGTCCATTCAGGACAACAAAGAGTGGTAAAAGAGGATAAGATGTACTGAATGTTTGATTCGTTTCCCTGATCTAACATCATTAATGAGAAATAATTAAAAATCAGATTAGTAGTCAAATAAAATAGAGTCAAAATCATATCCATTGAAACTAATGCAAGTAGAAACTTTGTAGGGAAAGTTCAGTCATGGGGTTTCCGAATTATCTGTCTTGGACAAACCCTGCAACAATGGTTACTGAGCTTTGAAATTGCAACATTAGTTCCTAGAAAAGTGTCAAAATTCCCAACTATTTTGACTCAATAAAATAATTTAGAAAATAAAATTTCAAAAAGACTCAAAAATTATTAAAAACCAAGCACGGACAAACGTGTTAGTAATTAACAATCTTCCCAGACTTACTTTACACTATTTCGGTGTAAAAGCAAGTCAAATTAAGGAAGTAATAAATTGGAAAAAAAAAACTCAATTGAAAATATGAAGTTTAGAATGATAATACCGATGTGATAAATCGTCCTGAAGAGGCCACTGTCGAATTCATATCGAACCATTTTTGAAGTGGCTAGCCTAAATCGCTCCATATGTTCTTCTTAACCATTCCCCTTTGAACACTAACCTTTGATTCCTCATGGTTTGGTTCACATCTCTCTTGACATGTCTTATAAATTTCCTAAAAACTTAGGAAAAACTCATCCAAAAATCAAGTAAAAGATCATAGCAATATTTGTTAAAAATAAATAGCATACCTTGATAGTAGAATTAAGAATAAGATTAAGGAATTAAGATCAAAAGTTAAATGTCAAACCAAAGTATAGTTAACCCAAAATAATATATGGAAATTCAAGCAAGTGTAGATTAAAAACTCGTTAATGATTAATAACATGAAGCATAGGTTTTTTAATAAAAATATGTGATGAAAATCAGTTCAAATAATCCAATTTATTAATTTTATAAGTGAAAAACCGGTTTAAGGTGGTAGAAAAATGGTTTAGGGACATAAAAACTAACGGGAGTCGTAGGTGGTCCAGTACCGGTCACGACCGTGGGTCGGTACCGTGATCGGTACTAGGTCGGGACTAGATCGAGACTGGGCGAGGACGGATCACGGGCAGGGCGTACCGTGGGACGGAGCGGGAAAGAACATGGTCGGGGCCTGGAACGGGATGCGAGACGGGTCAGTACCGGTCCGGGTATCGGGCTGTATGGGAGTCCGGTACTGGGCAGTTGGCTGGGATGTGTGATGCGGGACACGGTACCTAAACCCCGACTACCGGTCACGATGATTCGTCCTGTACCATGACCGGTACCACGAACGATCGAGGCAGCAGGACGAGAAGCTTGGTTCTGGTCGAGCATACCGGTCGGTGGACTGACCCGATACTGGGGTATCAGTCAGGGTCCTTGTCTAGTACTCTATCTAGTACAGAGCCATGTCCATATTTTTCACCGGTCTTCATCGAAACTCCAACGTTTTTGTAGTTTTTTTAAATTTTGTAAAATTCTGAAAAAATAAAAAAATCAAATATTGAAGTCTAAAATGCAACTTTTAAAAATATGAAATGAAAATAAAGCATAAAATAAAATCATTGTGGGTTGCCTCCCCCACAACGCTTGTTTAAAGTCTCCAGCTCGACTCCTTGTGTTTTTAGGCGTTAGGTGGTTCGTCCAAGGCAATTGATACTTCCTTGCCTTGTTTGGTGTCTGCAAGATAGGGATTTAGACGTTGGCCATTGATCGTGAAATGATTTACATGATGATCCCAAAGAATTACAGCTCCATATGGTTTTACTTCATTGATTTTGAAAGGACCGGACCACCTAGAACGAAGCTTACCGGAAAAGAGCTTTAATCGTGAGTTGAAGAGTAGAACCTTATCGTTTGGTGCAAAGGTCTTTGGTACTATCTTCTTGTCATGAAAAGCTTTGGTTCCGTCGTTGTAGATCTTGGTGTTTTCATAGGCCAAGTGGCGGATTTCTTCCAACTCTTTCAATTGAATCAAACGTCTTTCAGCGGCTGTCTTGACATTGAAGTTTAACTCTTTTACTTCCCATGCAGCCCTGTATTCAAGTTCCACTGGAAGATGACAAGCCTTACCATAAACTAGATGAAAAGGAGTTGTTTCCAATGATGTTTTGAAGGCTGTTCTATAAGCCGAAAGAGCATCGTCTAGCTTGGCGGACCAATCTTTTCTTGTTTTACCGGTTCTTTTCTTTAGGATCGCCTTGAGTTCTCTATTGGATATCTCCACTTGCCCACTTGTTTGAGGATGATAAGGAGTTTCAACCTTATGTTTAACACCATGCTTTTTCAAAAGGTCAGCAAAAACCATGTTGATAAACTGGGATCCTCCATCACTTATCTCAACTTGTGGTACTCCAAAACGTGGGAAGATTACGGACTTGAACATCTTGAGAACGACATTGGCATCATTGGTGGGGCTTGCTATTGCTTCCATCGATTTAGACACATAGTCTACAAAAAAGAATGTTTTGGTTCCCAAAAGATGTGGGAAAAGGCCCCATGAAATCTATGTCCCAAACATCGAAAACTTCAACTTCTAGAATGAAGTTCTATGGCATCTCGTTCCTTTTACTTATGTTACCCATTCTTTGACAAGAGTCACACTTGATGAAAGTTTCAATATCTTTAAACATTGTAGGCCACTAAAACCCAGCTTGTAAGACCTTAAAGATGGTCTTAAACATAGCATGATCCGTGACAGTCATGTAGAATCCATGTAACTTCATCCTCTAGACCACACTTTCTAAACATACCGTCTTGAAACTTCTTGTAGAGGTAAGGCTCATCCCAAAAGTATAACCTAATGTCTTTGAGAAACTTTTTCTTCTTATATCCAAAGAACTGTGGAGGTTCAATGTCTGCGGCTAAATAGCTAGCAATGTGGCGATACCAAGGAGTTTTGAAGGTTATTCTCTCCTTAGTAATGGGATGTGTAGGGGCTGTGATGTTGCCATGAGGTATGGAATTCATAGCATAGACATTCTTCTCTGGTAGACAATCATTCATAGGTACTGACTCTTCTATCCTCATCGGAGAAAGATGATCCGCGACACCATTTTCTGCGCCTTTCTTATCTCGTATCTCCAAATCAAACTCTTGAAGCAAGAGTATACACCTTATGAGACGTGGCTTTTCATCCTTCTTAGATAAGAGATACTTAAGAGCAGCATGATCAGTGTGCACAATTACCTTAGAACCTACCAAATAGGAGCAAAATTTCTCAAACGCGAAGACAATGGCGAGTAGCTCCTTCTCTGTTGTAGCATAGTTTCACCGAGCTTCGTCCAGGGTTCTACTATCATAGTAGATAACATGCAATTTATTATCTTTCCTCTGGCCCAGTACAACTTCCACTGCATAATCGCTTGCATCACACATGATCTTAAAGGGAGGCTCCCAATCCGGTGATTGTACAATCGGTGCGCTAATGAGTGCTTCTTTGATCTTGTTAAAGGCAATGAGACACTCACCATTGAACACAAAGGGCATGTACTTACAGAGGAGTTGAGTAAGAGGTCGAGCAATCTTGTAGAAATCCTCGATGAATCTCCTGTAGAAGCCAGCATTCCCGAGAAAACTCCTTACGCATTTAACGTTTGATGGGGGTTGTAGACTAACCATTACCTCGATCTTTGCCTTATCCACTTCAGTTATTTTCTCTGATATTCTATGTCCTATAATGATTTCATCTCTTACCATGAAGCACTTCTCCCAGTTTAGCACACGATGTTTATCTTCGCAACGTTGCAAAACCCCCTGCTAAGATTTGACAAACAAATGTCAAAGAAAGAGCCATAGACTGAAAAATCGTCCATATATACCTCTATTATGACTTCTATATAGTCTGCAAAAGATAGCCATCATGCATCTTTGGAATGTGGCTGGAGCATTACACAATCCAAATGACATTCTACGATAAGCAAAAGTGCCATATGGACATGTAAAAGTCATCTTTTCTTGGTCATCGGGGTTAGAAAAACCCTGAATATCCATCAATAAAATAATAATAAGGATGATTAGCAAGATGTTCAAGCATTTGATATATAAATGCAAGAGGAAAGTGGTCTTTTCGAGTGGTTGCTTTAAGCTTCATGTAATCGATACACATTCAATGTCCTGTGATCGTTCTTTTTGGAATTAAGTCCTCGTTTTCATTCTTCACCATCGTGACTCCTCCTTTCTTAGGGACCACGTGGACTGGACTTACCCATGTGCTATCCGAAATAGCATATATAATCCCTGGTTCTAAAAGTTTCATGATCTCTTTCTTCACGACATCTTTGAGGTTCGGATTCAGCCTTCTCTGATGCTCTATAGAAGATGCAGATTCGTCTTCTAGATGGATCCTATGCATACATAGGTCTGGAGATATGCCCGTGATATCATCAAGAGAATAACCTAAAGCTCTGCGATGCTTTCTCAACTCACAAAGAAGTAAAGCCGACTCGAAATTATTCAAATAAGAGTTAATAATCACATGATAAGTCTTATTAGGACCTAGAAACGCGTACCTTAATCCAACGGAAAGCTCTTTGAGTTCAACTTTAGGAGCTTTTAGTTCACTCCAGGGGTCCTTTAATTATTTAGGAGAGGTTTTAGGTGGCGTGGTTTCATCACAATCGTTCTCCAAAGCAAGATACGCCACTAACATATAATAAGTGTTCACCGACTCAAGAATTTTAGCATAATCTTGAGCTTCATTGTTTAGATATCCATCTTCTCCTTCAACGTGTGTCAATGCGACTTCTAAAGGGTCATTTAGAATGAGCTCTTCAAACATCTCACCAGAGGCTTCACTCAATTGATCCGCCCATAAAGTATGCCCATAAATAGTTGGCCTTTGTAGAGACATGTCGACTTTGAATTTCATTATGAGATCGCCTAGATGAAGGTCAATCTTTCCTCCTCGAACATCTATCATCTCTCCAGCAGTAGCTAAGAATTGACGCCCAAGAATAATAGGATCTCGAGGCTCTTGATCCAACTCCAACACAACAAAATCAGCCGGTATGCAACAATTCCCAATTATGATTTGTAAATCGACAACAATACCAACCGGGCATTTCACGGAACGATCCGCAAAACCCAATTGAATTTTCTTGGGCTTGAAGTTGGTGATGCCAAGGCACTTAGCTACTGTGTATGGAATCCATTTAACGCTATATCCCAAGTCACAAAGGCAACGCCCAAAGGTAGCGCCTTCGATTTCGCAAGAGAGCACAGAGCTGCCCGAATCTTCTAACTTTTGCAATCCTTTGTCTTAAAGTATGCGACTGCACTCTTGAGTAATCAACATAACACCTTTTTATAAGCTTATGTTGCTGGTTAGGATGCCCTTCATATACTTCCTGAAAGTTGGAATGATCATACAGGCATCAACGAAAGGTAATCTTACGGTAAGTTGACTTAAAAGTTCCTTCAGCTTAGCTTGTTCTTTCTCTTTTTTTGGCTTCTTTAAGACACTTGGGAAGGGTACCTTAGGCTTATAGACACGTGATATTAGAGGTGGAATTACGTCTTCTTCTTGAGTTTCCTTGGCAGCCCCGACATTAGCTTCATCGTCGTCTTCTAGTACTTCTATGGCAATTTCTTCTTCGATTTCTTTTGGCATTAGCACTTCGTCCAGCTCCTTACCACTTTTCAGTGTGATAGCATTCACATATTCTCTCTTTGGACTCACTTCAACTTTTCCAGGAAGAAATCTAGCTGGTTTTCCAATATTACCCGCGATATAAGCTATTTGAAGATCGATTTGTTTCACATGAGAGGAAACTTATTCAAACTTGTTGTTGATGTCACGACTCAATGAATCTATTTGGCATGAATCTCCTTGCTAAATTTTTCCAGTTCTTGGTGAAATAAATGAATAAAAGATTCGATTCTACCATCTAGAGTTTCTCTTGTTGCAACGCCTTGAAAATCTTGTGTAAACATGGACTGATTTTTCTGTTGATAGAAACCATTTTTATAACCTTGAACAAACTGTTGTTTAGGCTGGAAATAGGTCCCTTGAGGCACGTTTTGTTGAGTGTAAAAACTTCGTTAAGGCCTGTAGAAATCCTCGATGAAGACCTTAGATGATTTTCTGAAAAATCTCCAATGCACTCTTGATTAAACTCCCATGTAGTATACCTCTCTTAGATGATTTTAATGTTCTTAGAATATGAATCGGTGTTGATTACTTTAGCGGCTTCATCATAGCTTGGTCGATTCATGCTATCAGTTGCGGCTAAGTTGTCTATCAAGACCTTTGCTTCACCAATGGGTTTATGCATGAAATTCCCATTGCTTCCAACATCAAGAAACCCCTTGTACTCTTGCTTAATTGCTTGATAAAAGATGTTCCACAAGTTACCTTCTGAAAAACCATGTTGTGGACAATCTCTTATATATTCTTTGTAACGCTCTAAACATTCATGGAATGGCTCGATAGGACCTTGCTGGAAACTCATGATCTTGTTTCTCAAAGTATTTAGCCTTTGCTTAGTGAAGAATTTCTCAAGGAAACCGACAACTTGCTTAGTGAATTTATCCATCGAAGTGCTTTGCCCGCCAAAGAGAAAGTGAAGAGGCGACAACTAAGATAGTCAACGGGGATTCCATTGGTGTTAGTGGTTATGCATCCTCTTCAAAAGAATCAACATTATCCAAATGATTTTCTTGTAGAAGACCAACAGATTTTTGCTTCACTAGGGTGATAACTCGAGGTTTTATCTCAAAGTCTTGATCTTGTGGTGGTGTAGGATTAATTGGATTTCGGTCCATGTGAAGTATTAGTGCTTAATTAAAGTCTCACATGGTCTCATGATTTGGCGCCAGCCGTTGGATATCATGATCTTGTTGTCGAATGTCATCGAGATGTTGTCCTAGTCCGAATTGTGGAGGATTTTGGACTCCATCACGACCTTGTTGTTCCAATTGGTTTGCTCCAAGGGATTGAGGAAGACGTGGTGGCTTTTGGTCATGAATGATCTCGGCCATCCTTGCCCAAATAAATCCCTGAAACAATCAAAAATAAAGAAAAATAAAAACTAAGTTAGCAAAGTAAAAGAAAAACGTTTTAAACTAGATTCTAGTCCAAAACTTGTAGACAAAATATCAAAGGCCCCGGCAACGGCGCCAAAAAATTGATGTAGTGTGTTTTAAACCTACATAAACTAATTGCAAGTGCACAATAATCACAATAGTATAGAAGGGGTCGAATCCACATGGACCTAGTGGTGTACTACAAATTTCTAAGAATCGAATCAAGCTAAAACAAGGTATTTGGATGTTGGTTTTTATTAAACTAAGGCACGAAATTAACTAATTAAAAAGGATTAAAATTCAGATTAAGAAAGCGTTAGGCAATAGGTTCATCGCAGAGATTCGGAAATCATAAACAATATATCAAATTTCAGGGGTTTTAGAGAAACCGTTCTAAAACTCAAATCACTAAGGTATAATCTTTTCACTGTCGTGGCTCCGATCACTATGTTTTGACAACCTAATAGACTCAACTGTCGCAGGTTATTACAAGTTGAAAACACGCAATAATTCGTTCATGACTCAATTGTTCACAATACTCCATAACTCAACTTTTGGTAGGTTATGACGCATTGCTCATCAAATACTAGTTCAGGAAATATAACAAACTTTTGGAGAGTATATTAACCCAAGGTCTGATGCTAGTTGATCAGAAAATCATGCAGCATTACTAGTAAGTAAAGATGAAAAAACCTATAGATTATCCCTAATTCATTCGATAAAAGTTAACAATTCATGAACTCTTTGATTTCCTATAACCTAAATGATGAAACTACTCAGAGATCATAACGAACAGCAATAAAAGTGATAAATAAGTAATCATCTTAATAGAAACAAATCGAAACAAGAAGGGTTTAGAATTCTTCTCTATATCGAAGATACAAAGATGAGATCTTCTCCCTTGAAGCTCTTGAATCCAAAAACTCTATGCATAATCTATAAAAGCATGGCTGCTGTTTTTTTTAGTGTAATATGGAGGCTTATTCCTAACAAAAGGCTAAAAAAAAGTATATATAGGTCTAGGATCAACTAGGGTTAAGTTTAGGGCAAAAGAGGAAATTTGATGCGAAACTGCCTGATACTAGACATGGTACCGGACTAGGAATCCACCCAGTAATGAGCTTTCATGAAGTGTCTTCACGCGTGCTGATATCGGTCTGTGATACCGGGTCACGTTCTTGACCTGTACTGGCTCATCCTACGCTTGCTTCAGCTTCAAGGCAGACTGACATGTCTTCGGTAAATCGAGTGTATATTTCTAACCACAGCCATAAATAATATAATTACAACTCCATTGTTAAGCTAACTCAAAGATTTATCTTGTCACCAATTTTCAACCAATTCCAAGTTGATTTGATCTTCCATCTATAGATAAACTTCTGGTGTTTTTGTTCTGTCCAACTTGGGAAAATTCAATAACTTGTGAATATTTTGGCTTGGATGATTTCTTTGACTTGTGTGAGTTGTTATAGCTTGGTTTACACCTTTTTAGTCCTTTTTGCTTTCTTTTTGATGAATTTCCCTGAAAAAATTCTAAAACTTTAAATACGAGGAAAACTACCTATAAAGGAATAAAACCTTATTAAAATACAGATAAAATATATTAAAACCCGTACTAAAATAGGTAAAATATAGATTATATCACGTGGTGAATTCCTACATTCTCTGCAAATTGAAGAAGATTAAGTAAACAGAGAACAACGAACCCTAGACATCGTGAGAAGAAGATAAGGAGAAACCTGGGTCGATTTTTTCTACTCTCATCTCTCTCTTTTTTGGCTTTATTTCTTCCCTTTCTTCTAAGAACCCATGAACTCTAATTCTATTTTTTTTCCAACTTGATTTCGTAGGGTTGATTTTAGAGAGTTTAATTTTTTGGCTGGATTTTAGAGAGACTTTAATTTTTTTCTTCAATTTGAAGGGTAACTAGGTTGCTTTTTTTGTTTTCAGTTTAAACTAAACGCGGTTTGATAAACGCGATTATGGTTTAATTAATGAAATTGATTTCATATGTGGAATTAGGAAGAGAAATGAAGTTGATGTTGTTTTACGATTATGGAACATTGTTTGTATTGTAATTCAAAGAGGCAAAAGGTCTGAGGGAAACGAGTTTTAGTTGCATAACTGGGGGTGGATTTACGCAGTCAACCCAAATCAATAACTACAACACTTTCTAGTGCGGTGGTAGAATTTTGTTGGACCTCCAACAATCATCAAAAATGTCTGCATTGGTTGGCATGGAAAAAGCTATGCTGAGGTAAATCGGAGGGAGGGCTTGGGTTCCAGACCATAGAGAATTTTAATACTGCCTTATTGGCAAACCAACTTTTGTGATGAATGGATAACCCAGACTCTCTTTTCGCAAATGTTTTTAAGGGATAATACTTTTGGAAGACAGATCCAATGGACCAAATAAGATCATAATTCATGTCTTTTGGTGCCAGAGAATTATATCGGTTAGACCTTTGGTTAAAAAGACTAATAAAAAGAGTTGGTTCAGGAGCCTCCATTTATGTATGAAATGATCTTTGGATACGAGCTAAACGCCATAGGCCAACAACCTGCAAATGCAATAATTTCTATCAATCATTTACGGTCAATCAATTGATAACTCTTTTGAATATGACGTGGAACATGGATTTGATAAATGTGATAATTGCTCCGGAAGATGTGGCGATAATTCGAAGCATCACGGTGAGTAATACTTGGAGACCACATACTACATGTTGGCATTTTACTAAATTAGACACATATAAGATTAAATCAGGCTACTATACTGAACATGATACTTCACTTATCATATGTCCGACCTTTACAGGTTTACACATGGAAATTAAGATGCCCTCCGAAAATAAAGCATTTCATATGGCAAGCGTTACCAGGATGCGTATCAAATGAATAAATTATGATACACATTGTCTCCGATGTGGTATGGAGGAGATAATTAACCACGTCTTATTTGAATGGCCTCCAGCGGTTCAAACATGGGCCATGTCCGAGGTAACGTCGGCGCCGGGTGTTTTCCCAATGGCATCAGTGTTCTCCAACTTCGATTATCTTTTTTGGAGACTTCCACAAGAAGTTCAGGAATAGAATTTTTCCTGGATTATATGGTAAATTTGGAAAGCTAGAGATGAGAAGGTCTTTAAAAACCGAGATCGAGACCCACAGGAGGTCTTACAACTAGAGAAAATGAGGCTAGGATTTGGGAGACCGCAAGAACATTAACATACTGCGGGATCCCAATTACGCCAGAATATTTAGGTTATAATTGTTTTATCGATGATTTCTGGAAAGAAACCGTCATTTTGTCATGTTTGGGATGGCATTGCCTTTCAACAGATGAAGAATGATCAATCCTATGACCAAGAAATCTACGGAGAAGTTTACCCCTTCTTAATTCTGAGTTGGAAGTACTGATTTGGGCTATGCACTGCAAGATCGACCAACATAGCACATCGATAGCTTTCGTAACAGATTATTCCGAATTGGTGAAGATGGTGTCTACACCCACATAATGGTCTGCCTTCTCAACACATCTTGAGGAATTCACGAGGAGTAAGGAGTTATTTAGCTATTTCTCTATCTCGCTCATACCACGCTTTCTGAAGACCAAAGCGAATAAGTTAGCAAGAAGTGCCCGGATACTTTCACATGATATTATTTATATAAACTTTGTTTTTTGGTTTGGATTTCTGAATTTTTTAAAATTTATAAAGTTGTTGAAAAAAAAATTTGAAAAATAGAATATACAGATTTAATTTTTTTTTTTAATTTTTGATTTTTTGGCCTCAAATATACAAATATCTTATTTTCATAACTAATGCTGAATCTAATCTTAACCCAAACCTCTTTTAATTAAGATGCCATTTCTATTTTGCTATTTAGGGTGTGATTATTTAGGGCTATTAATGATGTGCACAACAATAAAAAAATTCACAGCAACTTTGGTTTACTAATCAAACTTTATTTACTTTTTATCTTTTTGATAATCCGTAAATATTTCAGATCTTTGGCCTATAATTTCTCCTGTATCCGAAGTTAGATTTTAGATATTTTAATTTAAAGAATAATCCTCTGTCCCAATGAAGATTTGAACCCAAAACACAAAAAAACTAACCTCTTGTATTATCACTAGACCACCACATCATTGATTCTTTATTTTGTTTTTTAAACCAACATCCTTGCTTTCTGTATTTTTTTTTTGGCTGTGGAGAGCCATAAACCCACAGCTCTAATATTTAGCTTTGCAAGATTGTCATGAGAATTAGTTATTTTTTCTCCCTCCTTTGTTTTCGTACGAGACATATATGTATATAAATACCATTTAATTTACATGTGTATAAGAAAATCATATTGTTGTTTACCTATATAATAATAATTATTATAATTTTTTGGTCGAGAACTATTATTAAGAATTTATCACTATTATATATATATAGATATATACTTATATATTAACTTTTATTTTTTAATGTTCCAAATATAATATACATGTACAATCTTAATTATATTACACTATCTAAAAATATTATATGTATTATTATTGTAATTTTCATTCTTATTTATTAAAAATAATATTTTCTATTTTACACAATAAATATATAAATTTACAGCATACTAATATTTGCCAATCAAATTTTTATTTTTAAAAAGTCACGGCCAAAATACTATAGCTGTAAAAAATCTAGACCCCAAATTCTACGGTCAAAATCCTAAAGCTACACTTTTTTTCCGTCAGACCCTTAGTATTATAATTTATAAATGCTTATAAAACGAAAAAGATTAATCTACCCTTATGTATTATGATTACACATTTCAAAAACCGATCTTACACTTCAAAATTAAAATGTCAAGAATTAAGAACCTCGCATCCACACGTGTGATCGCGGTCGTTAGGACTTTCCAACTCAATGCTACTTTTTGGGGGTCAAAGGTCAATATAACAGCTGGGAGAATCTTAGCCGTCAGATCAGTCCCCACCTCACACGCGGATCACGCTTACAGGCTGTCGCCTAAAATCATTGGTCACTTCCCACGTGTGAACTAATCATCACGTCGTCATTAATTTTACTACGTTGGTCTCATCTTCGTGTCGTATTACGTGCTGCTTCGCAATTATATCCATCGACTTATCTTTATACAACAACCCGAAACCTATAAATCTTTAATGTAAAAAAAGGAATACACATTACACATTGACACGTACTTTCATATACTATATACATATCGACCCAAATGTGGTTAGGTTAAAAGTGTTTGTATCAGTTTTCATTAACCAGATTTGAATTGGATATTATTCTACTTGAGAACAAAAAACTGGTAGCTCAGTAATTGATATCGTGATCCATTCTAATTCTGTTAAAAATATGGACAGAAACACGTTGATATGAAATGAAAGAAAAAACCAAATCTGTGGCATTATCATTCAATACACATAAATTGATTACACTTCAATTTTAAAAAGTATATAGATAGAGCTTAGTTTCTTTAAATCAATTGATATAGAATTTTACTGCACATTTAATTAGTTATTCAATAAACTCAATTTTATAACCGTAATTTATAATGTAGAGGTTTGTATTAGTGTTGTTATTATGTCATAATTTTGATTTAAATATATTAACGTCCATCATGTGAATTGTGGAAGAAAATAAAAAAATTAAACCATTTTGTTATGTGTATTATTGCATGATCTTACTGGGACGAAAAAATGATAAAATGTGACATCACTTGATAGTGATCCAGGACTCCAGAGTATTATTTGATGACAATCTAGTCAGATTATGCTTTTGGCGTTTGATCAAGTGTGATAGTTAGCTAATCATTAAGCAAAACATGCGATCCAATGACTAATTAATATATATGAGTAGCGTATGTTTAGTGATATGATATATAATTATATAGGGTGTTGGGTGAGATATACTGTTATTACTCGTTTTGTACATTTAGGGTTTGTTTTTTTCCCCTCAAATTTATAGACTATTATGTATGAGTTTGTTTATTATGTGATACTAATCTATCCGCCATTATTACAAGAAAACACGCAGATAACAATGTCTATAAACACTAGATTTATATTCTCGCGCGTTGCGCGAGATTTTAATTTTAAAATTTCTAATAATTTGAATCGTGAAATATAAATATAATCATTTTTTTTAAAGAAAATCTATATAAATATTTATATATATACAAACTTATTTTAGTAAGCGATATACAACATAAATATTGTTAACAATATATTTTTTCTTTTGAAAAGTAACGAATCGCTAGGTGTCATGTAGTGATAAAAGTCAGTTGAAAACCTAATGGGAAGAAGAATCGGATTTGGCGATCATCCCACGACTCTTTATCCTAGAGAGAGTTCTTTCCATATTGAAGTCCCATGAAAATATTTCTCTAGAGATTTTGATGTTGACCATTTACCCCATCGTAGAAATCATTAAATGCTTATGCGACATAACCTCACATCAAATGCGAATGTGCTAAATCTGACGTAATGTGATAAAATGACTTTGCTTTTAATAGCTACCGTATATTTATTCTTTCACACTCATAAAAAATAGTCTCAAATTCTAAAGATGTATTCTTCTTCAAAAAGTGAATTTCTTCTTATATCCAAAAAACCTTATATAATATTACATTTAACAATTTACGCGAATATGTAAATTTACCACTATCTTTTCAAATAATACATGTTATTTTAAAAGTCATCTACATTCTAAAAATGATTAAAACATATTTTCTCTTGAGAAATGAATATTATTATTTTGAGTAAATTTTTTTAAAATTTTGCATTCACTATTACACCTAAACTTGTATTTTATTTATCCTAAATAATTTATAACCTTTGGAAAATAATTATCGTTCCATTTAATATATTTTTATCGTGATAAGTTTTTTTCCTATTTCTAATCATCTACAAATATTTACACATTAAATATATATGAAGATACAACTATCTAATTTGATATTCATCTAATCTATATTCACATTTTTTTTCTTTTATATTATCTTGTGTTGTAATCTTTTTTATATATTTATGTTTTTTAAATATTTACACATTAACTCTATGTAAAGATACAACTATCCAATTTGATATTCATCTAATCTATATTCACACACACACACACATATATATATATATATATATATATATATATATATATATATATATATATATATATATTAGATTTTTCTTGTGTTGTAATTTTTTTTATAAATATTTTTGTGAATTATTGTTTTCATTCAATCAAAAATAATAAACTAATATGAAAGTGTGAATTAATTGAGTCATTAAATTTATTTTTAATGTTATTATTTTCTTTTTGATGATGTGGACTTGATATTAATCTAACCTATATTCACTTTTTTCTATTTTTTCTTGTGCTGTAATTTTTTTTTACATTTAATGTTTGTTAAAATATTTACACATTAACTTTACATGAATATACAACTATCTAATTTGATATTCATCTAATCTATATTCACATTTTTTTTTTCTTGTGTTGTAATTTTATTTTTTTATATTTTATGTTTTGTTTTTTTGTGAATTATTGTTTTCATTCAATGAAAGATAATAATTGTGGGAGTGTAAATCCACGCCAATTGAATTTATCACGACTTTTAGAGAGATCCGAAACTTCTGAATAAAAACCACCAAAAACACAAACAGAGATCCAAAAAAGATGGTGTTTTATTAAGCTGCTTAGAAACCTTTTTGCATGAGAGCAAAAGTACAGAGTTTTGCTAGCTAAATTGCGGATCCTCCTTTCAGAGGGTTTACATGAGTATATATATCAGTTTTAGTCGGCTAAGTTAATGCCTAAAGAGATAAGGAAGATTTCCTAATTCCTAGGGATTTCCTTTTAGCAAAGTCGGCTATCACCATGGACTTTGATTCATGGGCTTTAACCTTGTCATCTCTTTTGTGGGCTTGAATTCGTGGGCTCGTCGCCTAGGCCGAAATCCCTACCACCGAACCTTGGCTCGGGTGACACCATGGTTCACGGTTCGGATGGCACCATGGTTCACGGCTCGGGTGACACCATGGTTCACGGTGTCGTACTATGGGTTGTGACCCCCGATCCGTCTGCTGTATCATGGATCGGGGTACACGACCCAGCTTCTTCACCGTGGGTCATGACCCCCGAACCGTCTGATGTATCATGGATCGGGGTACACGACCCAGCTTCTTCACTGTGGGTCGTGACCCCCCGATCGATCTGCTGTATCATGGATAGGGGTACACGACCCAACTTCTTCACCGGGGGTCGTGACCCCCGATCCGTCTGCTGTATCATGGATCGAGGTACACGACCCAGCTTCTTCACCGTGGGTCGTGACCCCCGATCCGTCTGCTGTATCATGGATCGGGGTACACGACCCAGCTTCTTCACCGTGGGTCGTGACCCCCGATCCGTCTGCTGTATCATGGATCGGGGTACACGACCCAGCTTCTTCACCGTGGGTCGTGACCCCCGATCCGTCTGCTGTATCATGGATCGGGGTACACGACCTAGCTTCTTCACCGTGGGTCGTGACCCCCGATCCGTCTGCTGTATCATGGATCGGGGTACACGATCCAGCTTCTTCACCGTGGGTCGCGACCCCCGATCCGTCTGCTATATCATGGATCGGGGTACACGACCCAGCTTCTTCACCGTGGGTCGCGACCCCCGATCCGTCTGCTGTATCATGGATCGGGGTACACGACCCAGCTTCTTCACTGTGGGTCGCGACCCCCGATCCATCTGCTGTATCATGGATCGGGGTACACGACCCAGCTTTTTCACCGTGGATCGTGACCCCCGATCCGTCTGCTGTATCATGGATCGGGGTACACGACCCAACTTCTTCACCGTGGGTCATAACCCCCGATCCGTCTGCTGTATCATGGATCGGGGTACACGACCTAACTTCTTCACCGTGGGTCATGACCCCCGATCCGTCTGCTGTATCATGGATCGGGGTACACGACCTAACTTCTTCACCGTGGGTCATGACCCCCGATCCGTCTGCTGTATCATGGATCGGGGTACACGACCCAGCTTCACAGTTAGGAATCTCGATCCAACTCCTTCACGGTTAGGGATCCCTATCCAACTCCTTCACAGTTAGAGATCCCGATCCAACTCCTTCACAGTTCGGGATCCCGATCCAATTTCTCCTTCACAGTTAGGGACCCCAATCTAACTCCTTCACAGTTAGGGATCCCGATCCAATTTTCCTTCACAGTTAGGGATCCCGATCCAACTCCTTCACAGTTAGAGATCCCGATCCAACTCCTTCACAGTTCGGGATCCCGATCCAATTTCTCCTTCACAGTTAGGGACCCCAATCTAACTCCTTCACAGTTAGGGATCCCGATCCAATTTTCCTTCACAGTTAGGGATCCCGATCCAACTCCTTCACAGTTAGGGATCCCGATCCAACTCCTTCACGGTTAGGGATCCAGCTGCTAGTGCTTTTTCATAATTAGCCATTTTTCAGTCGTTGATTCTAAAGGGGTGGAATCTGACCCCAACATCCTTCACGGTTAGGGATCCCGATCCAACTCCTTCACGGTTAGGGATACCGATCCAACTCCTTCACGGTTAGGGATCCCGATCCAACTCCTTCACGGTTACAAATACCGATCCAACTCCTTCACGGTTAGGGATCCCGATCCAACTCCTTCACGGTTAGGGATCCCGATCCAACTCCTTCATCTCTAGGGATCCCGTTCCAACTCCTTCACGGTTAGGGATCCTGATCTAACTCCTTCACGGTTAGGGATCCCGATCCAACTCCTTCACGGTTAGGGATCCTGATCCAACTCCTCCACGGTTAGGGATCCCGATTCAACTCCTTCACGGTTAGGGATCCCGATCTAACTCCTTTACTGTTAGGGATCCGATCCAACTCCTTCACGGTTAGGGATCCCGATCCAACTCCTTCACGGTTAGGGATCCAGCCGCTAGTGCTTTTTCATACTTGGCCATTTTTCAATCGTTGATTCTCAAGAGGTGGGATCTGTTCCCAACAACGATAATTGATGTAACTTTCTGATCGTTGACCCAAATGACTTCAAACTTCTTTTAGATGAAAGCTAACTCAATCATCTATCTTCTGACCAAGTTTCGGCTCGGGGTGCCTTCTACTCTGGTGACACCGAACCCCTTCTTCTACGGCTCGGGTACGATGAGCACATATTGATATGTCTTCAGTAAATCGGGTGTATCTTGCCAACCTGAGCTCCAAATGATATGATTCCAACTCCATTGGAAAGCTGACTCAAAGATATTGTTTGTCATCACCGAACCGATCTTTTTAGTATGTTGCCGAACCGATCCAAGCTCTTTAGCCAACGGCTCTGTTTTCCAAAGGTTTCTTGGGCTCGGTTCGTGATAAGTTGAGCTTGTCATGGTCGTCCCTTTTCTATATTTAGTTAAATTTATGTTGATCTGAGTGAGGTGAAAATCGACACCAACAATAATCTAATATGAAAAATTAATTGAGTCATTAAGTTTATTTTTAATGTTCTTATTTTCTTTTTTTGATGATGTGGACACCTTAGATGGAGAGAGAACTCCCTAATTATATATATGATTGTTAATCTGTCGCTAAATCAATTTAATGAGTAATGATGACCTTGAAAATATTGTTATATGCTCGTCGCTCTTTCAATTTATCGTTAACTAGGTGAGTATTCACGCATATGCGCAAATTATTTGTACAATTTTTTTTTTTGGGATTTTAGTTTTATATATTTTGATATTACATATCCAATTTATTTTAGATGTTATATATTTCGGTTTACTTTGAAATTAGATTGTATTTGTGCACAAAATTAACTTGCAAAAAGAACTATTGCATCCCTGATGGTTTTGAAATGTTGTTGGCCATTCTTTGCCATTTTCATTGGGAGTCAATTTTTACTTCCTAGAGTTGTACCTAGTTGTTTAAGCTCTATAACAAAAAACAAGATAATAAATTTCAGGTGAACTAAGACTGAAAATTATTTGATGAAATATACATGGTTTGGCAAAGAAAAAAAGGTTTAAACTATACATGTTAAACCACATACTTGAGAACAGTTCATTTTCTATGTTTTAACCTAACGACTAGCTACCACAAAATATGAAAAGATATACTATAAATCTTTAAAGAAGCAAAGTAGACGTACATGAGCAAAATCCAACTGAAATTCTGCTATTTGTAGAAAAGGTGAACCAAAATCATACTGATCCTTTGACTTTTTTTAATCTAATTTCACAATTTTTTTCAGATTCAAAATTTTTCTCGGATCAAAGTCCGAATAATAGTATTGAAGTTCATTTTGTTTAATCTAAAATCATTAGTCAAGTGTAAGACTTTACATCTTTTTATACAATTTCTTACTCAAAAAGGTTAGTTTAGTCTTTTATAAATGTCTAACTTTCAAAAAATGTGTCTGAAGTTTTGATAAATTTATAAACTACTAATCGGAGCAACCGCCATTGTTATGTTGGATTGGTTGACCTTTCATTTGAACTGTGCATAACACTTTTGTTCTCTGCACACGTAAGCATCTTGATCACATACCAATTCAACATAATCAACCTGACATTGGAGACCAGATAAAGCATTACAACACATTGAAAGGAACTTGTGGAAATATAAGCAGAAATTTTATAATAAGAAACCTCTTGAACATCTGTCCCAAGACTTGCCAATCAAATCCAGTATTTTCCAATATGATCCGACCCTTAAGGTCAAGTGCCAACTTTTCGGCTACTCTAGAACTACCAGCGAAGAGAGTCATCCGTGGATTCGCCTGACAATAGTTACAAAATAGACAAAATACTGAATTCGCTAAAAAAAACATGTAGAGACAATAGACTTGTGAATTCCAGAACACTCTAACAATATCTTGTTCATAGTCTTCCCATCGAATTTATAAAATCAACATCTTCAACGGGTACACCACAACAATGAAGCAAGCACATCATTTGCTCCATTACAATGCTCACATATCCAACTAACATTTGAAACAATCATGAAAAGGAATATTAATGGTTTTTTGTGTGTCGAGATATATAAAAACAGAAAAACACTCACAAACAGAGGAATATAACTCAAACAAATGGAACCTGACAATTCAGAAGATTGTGAAGAATAATACCTTGTTTTCCACTTTAAGAGATGTTTGTTATCCCTATCAACTTAAGTAGCGGAATCTAAGCGAACAAAATTTTAAGGTTTATATATAATATTTACTATATGGTAAAATATAGCTTCATATATTAAATTGTATAAACTCTATTATAGAAAATAAAATATAGTTTTTAAATATATAAATAATTTGAAATGATTAATAAAATATAAACATATATATTTGTTTTATCATCATTAATATATGGCGCATATTTTGCTTATGTAATAATTTATATTTTAAAAGTTGATGCACACTAAATGTGTGAGTTTTAAAACCAAAATGTAAACCCAAGCACAAAGTTGCACCCAAGTAGCACA
Organism: Pseudoturritis turrita; assembly: GCA_900406555.1. Taxonomy (NCBI): domain Eukaryota; kingdom Viridiplantae; phylum Streptophyta; class Magnoliopsida; order Brassicales; family Brassicaceae; genus Pseudoturritis; species Pseudoturritis turrita. The sequence goes on from OVBL01000820.1 coordinate 177,998, forward strand.
AAGTGGGTATAAAATCCATGAGAAGGGCGTTAAGCACATTAGGAATACAAGATACTACCTTAGCTAATCTACAACTCAAAAATGGGTTAATGAAGGATTTTTGAGTTTTTTTTAATGTACATAAAGTAAATAAAAGGTAAAGCTACAACTCAAAAATACTATTAAAGTCAAATACTAAAAAATCCAAAAGCCAACTAAAGCAAGATAAACGAAGATTAGATCAAATATGAGAAATAGGGATCATGGATCAAGACAAACAGTCAAGGATAGCTAATGACCAACTAACGACGGTAGGACATTAATCAAGTTCAATTTTCAAGACATGAATCACTTAAAAAAGACTAGTTAATATCCATGACACTAAATATATCGCAACCTACATATATTTTATATATGGGTTAAAATGCAATGAAATCTGTTTTAATGGGTTAAATTTCAAATTTTGAAAGTTTAAGCCCGACGGATCTTGTAAATCCTACCCAAATATCAACATGATCCGATCTAATAAACAAATTAAGTTAAAAAAAAAAAAGACTTCACCGGCCGGCCACCGTTGTTGGGGCGAGAGGGACTCGATCTACCGAGCATCACCAGCCGGTGGATCCCTCTGTGCCCACTCAAGCTCATATCCAACATTTCAAGTCCACTCAACTCAAGATCCAACCACTCAAACCCATGAATTTTTATTCTAGTTCCCACACCTTATTTCTTTATAACCTTATGTAGACAAGATGATGTAACTCTTGCTATGATAACGCGATGATCTTGTTTAGTCTTCGAATACCCAAGGATTAAAGCCTTCTTGCTTCATTGAGAACCTCTCTAGCTCTGTCATAACAAGGATGTAAAGAAGACGAATTGTCTTTATTTAATATAATATATGTCGTCCTCCACAAATGATATAAGATTGGAATCACTTCAACTTAAGATTACTCAATGATCAAAGGATTCCAAGCTTATGGCAAGCGGAAGTGGAATGAAGGTAGAGCTGGATGTGTGGAAGCGATTGACTCTCTCAATCAATGGGTGCGATTGACTCTCTCAATCAGTGGTCAACCAGAGCTGTTTGAATCACACAAAAAATCCTAATCCAGGAATCAAATGAATCACTCAAATGAATCCTAAAGACAAGATAATTTAAAGAGACTCGGTCTTTGAAAGAAAACACAATTACTTTGTATTAAAATATGATCAAGGGTGTCTTTTTACAATGGATCGAGCTGAACTTATATAGAACTCTTTCTCAACGTTTTAATAGCCTAAAATAAGAAACCAAATCGCAAAATTAAAAGAAAAACTAGCCGTTGGGGTTTTAATGTGAAATTTGGCAAATAAGGCAAGTTGTGATGATGCCTGAGTCTTGAGAGCTTGGGCGTGAATATATGATTTCTTGGGACATCAAGGTTTATTGAAAATGTGCTCAAATCGCTGCAGAAGTAAAGATATAGCCATTGGAGATTTATGACATCAAGTGTGAACATGTTGAATGCGCTTGGGTCTAGATAAGGAAAGTCCTTCCATGTGCATCTCCAATTGATCCTCTGCATTTTAGTAGAATTAATGATGCCTGGTAGAGTCTCTTGTTGATGGGGAATGTCTCCTCGTCGCCAAAGATATGTTTGAAGTCTCTTAAACCCGTAAGGTTCCAAATAAGGCAAGTTGAGGATCCTTTGGTTTAGAAATTGAATATCTTCTAAACCAAAATCGATCTTGGTCTGATTCTAATTTTCTGCATGCCTCTGTTGGATCAATATTGTAGACCAAGTGGTTTCATGGCTTAAATCCTTCTGGTTTGGTTGGAATCCTCCGTTGAGTGCACATATGTCCGTGGGTAAGGCCAAATGAGCAACTCCTAAACCAACTCGAACCGGGGGTGGTCTATCATGGTCAAACTCTTGAAAATAGATAGTTTTCTGGTGAATAACAAATCTGAGGTGATTGGATCGAGCCAATTCTCCTAGGACAGCTTCCATGGCTCGGTTAAGGCTCCGGGTGGAGGTTTGTGAACCATCTCCAAATCTGATCGTTCCAATTGGGTTCTGGATTGATAATTCTCCTTAGAACATATGATTGGATAATGAATCTTCAATTTGGGCCAGGCAAAGTCTCATTTGGTTCGGTGAAGTTGATTTTGGTACGGTTCGGGTGAGTCCTCTTGTACCATCTTCGAATCGGATGGCTGGTAAATGATTCCACCTGAACCATTAGTCTTCTTAGGTTTGATTTACTGATGAATAATTAATCCTAGGCCTTGTGCTTGACCAGATTCTCCAAAATGCTCTATATTGACCAGTTTGGTACGTGTACTGGTTGGTTTGGTATGCTCCCGGTTTGGTGTGGTTTGGATGTCCGCATCATGCCCTCCTCCTTGAGAAAGTTTTGACCTTGAAACTTGATAACCTGCACATCGATAGAGCAAGTTATTATTGTGCATCATTTGAGGGTTTAGAGAGTTACCTCGGGTCATGATTCGCGTGTAGCTTGGATATGGCTGATGTTGGGCATCTGGTGGATCTTCTTTGATGAGCAAGGATGTAATGACTTCTTTCAAAGGTGTGTTGCTGATTCCCTCGGGCATCAAGGTAGACTTCTTCGTGAAATTTCTTATTTTACTCTTGGTTTCTCCATCTATCTCTCCTCGGGTGTAAGCTTGTGAATGTGGTTCTGGTTGTTTCTCCGTTGTACCTAAACCTTTCTCAAGCTCTTTTGAACAATGCAAGTGCATTATCACATCATGTGGATCATTAGAAACAAAACTGATCAAGTGAGCATTTACCCTAGCGGGGTACACTTTAATGGATTTAGGCAACTCGGTGTTTGGGATTTGCTTTTGATCCGTGACTAAGGCTGGCTCTTCTCATTGATCTGCTACCTTCTTGGCATGCCTAGTTCTGCATCAAAATCCTTTGGAAAAGACAAGTGTATAATACTAGTATTGGAAAATTCTAAATCAGATTTAACCCTTGTAACTTCCTTAATGTTATCCCTTTGTGGTTCTAATAACAGAGTAGTAACTACTTGTCTCGTGGGACACGTTGCAGTATAGTGAACCCTTTTCTGACATCTATAGCAAGTTGTGCCAACCGCTTTTGAAAGATTAGAAGACTTACATTGCTCTGTTTTTCCATGGAACTCAAGTAATGGCTTTGCATTTATCTTGTGATCTACGGTTTGTTGTGTTGGATCTGCTAGCACTTCTTTAACCTTATTGGGTTTCTCATCCTCTGTCTTCTCCTTTAGAACATGTGCAAACACTTTCTTCGGCTAAGGACAACAAACTTTCTTTGGCTTAGCTTTTGGGGTCGGCGTTGTCGCTAGAATCCATCTCCTTGGCTCGGGATTGGTATAGATCTTCACATAGTATTGACTTTGGGCTGTGATAGGAGGAAAACTAATACTAAGTTTTAATCCTAAATAACCACAAGTGCATGGCAATCGATGTACTACTTAGGAATTGAATCCACAAGGAAATTGATTAGAACAATAAGAATGCAAAGTACTAATAAAGCTAAGTGAATATGAGTTTTTGTTTTATTAACCAATCTAACAACCTAAGAAAGTAAGGCAATGAGCAAGGAAATTAACTAAACAAGAACAAGAAACATAAAAGAAAGTGTGCAATAAACAAACCAAACTTAAGAGAAAGCAATTTAAAAGCAATATGAAAAAGTCAACCACTTAAGCTTAAATGAGATTGGTCAAATAAAAAGGAGATATGAATCATGGGATAAGGTAATTGATCAAGGTAGATAATCTATTAGGTAATGGTGCTTAGGCTCTAATCAATTCAATTCCTAGGGCAATGATAACTAATTTAGAACTAATCCACTTTCGTGGTACTAATCCTCTTTCTAAATTCCTTAATTGTCATAGACTTTCGCACTTGCAATTAATGAATATAGAATCAATATTTTTAAGTCCCTAAACCCACAAATCACCTTAAACATCAAGTGTTAATTGACTTAAATATGATTTGCTCATATGAAATTATCCTAGATATTTCTACGAACATATTTCAGACGTAAAAAGGCCATGCTCTAAAGATTGATTAGCTACTTCAATCCTAGCCTTAATTGCACCTCATATGAAGGATTCCTTATAGTCTAAGCCTAATACACCATAACCCAACTTCTAATCACCCTAATCTACCTAACCCATGATCCATAAGATTACTACTCACTCATGGAAATAAAGGAAACAAAAACAAAAGATGATAAGTAGATAAACATGATTAAAGATGAAAAAGGTTAAGAAAACTTCAATAGACCATTAAAGTATTCAAGCAAAACAAGGTACTACAAATTAGAGAGAAATCCAAAAACATGTCCAACTTAGGGTTCTTAAAGTGCTAAAACATATATATATTGAAGGGGAAGGTACCAGGTACTGCATCGACGTGGTGCATCAACCTCGTGAAGAGGACAGGTCGATGCAGTGTGCATCAGTCCTTCTTTTCACCTGGTGTTGCCCACATCGACCTGCTACATTGACCTGGTGAGCAGGGCAGGTCGATGCAGGGTACATAAGATGGTGTTTGGCTCTTTTTCATTCTCCTTGGTTTTCCTTCCTTCTCCAATTGATTCTCCTTGATCCTAGGCTTCCATAGTACTTGAAATAGACTCAAAATGCAATGCAAATGCATGGAATGAAGCCTAGGACTCTAAGACTCAACATAAACTAAATGGAACCTAATATGAAGAGAAAGAGGCATTAAGTGATCTAAATGAGTGTAAAATATAGGGGAAATGAGAAGGGCTAAACTATGAACACATCAACTCCCCCGAACTTATCCTTTGCTTGTCCTTAGGCAAACAAGTAAGAACAACCCCGGAGAAGAGGTTTGAAAGTGAGAACTCAGAGCCAAAGGTTCCTTTCCAAAGCATCCATTGTCAATTCAAGATAATATGATTCAAAGCTAAAGATAAGCCATCTACTCAATCAAATTCTCTACACTTATCGCAACTCCTATTCTTTGCCTCTAGAACAAATGCTAAGTGATTAAATGTTTCATATCCACCAACTCCCTACATTCAATTAACCATTCAAAATAGTGTGGTCTCACAAATGGGGAATCGACCTAATCCAATCGGTTTGGTAAGAAAGAGGTTCAATGCAAAGTAAAGGAGGGCTTAAACATTTGGTGACTTTTTTAAACACAAGGCACGAATCATTACACAAAAGCAAGTGAGAAGAAAAATAATTTGAGCATACAAGGTGCTTCTTCCATTTTTCTACCCAACTAACTCTCTTGTAGCTCACTTAACTTTCCCAAAAACTTCTCTTAGTCACTCTTGTTTGTGATTCCAATCACTTCAACTTTTCTTTCTTTTGGAGTTACTCTAGGGAGTTCTTTCTTATACTTATACATCTACTCCTTTTTGATTCTTTTCTTTTTCATTTTCTTTTCTTAGTTAGAAATTTCTTACTTAGATACTTTAGCTTAAGAGTATTGTTTCTTTTTGTTTTCACTCCCTAGGCAACCTTTTTTTTTTTATTAACAAACCTTTTGGTTTCACTCTTTTTCATTTTTTTTATCAATAACCATTTTGGTTCCTTTCTTCTTTTTCCCATTTTTCCACTTCTCCTCAAACTCACACTCTCATAAACCCAACAACCATCTCAACTTTTCCCAAGAACTAAATGAATCGCCAAGACTCTCTCAATCCCACCTAGACTAGCCAATGAGACTACTCCTAATGGAAGAAATAAGCTTGTCATTTCCATCTCAAGAGATTTTATGCATGAGGTGCAAATAGAAATGAATTAATGAAGGTTTCAAAGAAAGGTTAGGGGATCTCAAGGTGTGGTACCATCCTCATTCAAAAGATGTATTTTAATAGGGATTGGCCATTCAAACCATTGGAGAGTGGTAAAAATGGATAGAAAATGGTTTGAATGTGTATATGTGAACCATGGTTAACGTCTAGAACACATAAGTGAGAGAATTAAATCCAATTATTGTCAAATAAGGTGGAGTTGGCTTCAATTCAATCAAATAATCAACAATAACTTAGAGGAACTAGAGCGGAGAGATCAAAGATGTAAAGAAACAAGATTTTCGCGGTTTACTTAGCACAAGAAAAGCATTATCAAGATATTCCCAAGTGATGCTATGTACTAAAAGACCTTAACTAGGCAATTCTATCATTGTTCTCATATGTACAATGCAACCTAAAATGAGCATACAAGTGTATGCAATGCAACTAAATGGGAAAATCTTTTTGTATTCTCGAAAATTTTCAAAATTTTGTGGTTTTTGAAGTGTTTTATCATGTACAATGCAATGAGACTCGAGGATGCAAAAGTAAAAAAAAAACTCAAATGATCATTAGCAACCAATCTCCTCCCCCGGACTTACTTCTCACCGTTCCAGTGAGAAAGCAAAACCAAAGAGAAGAGCAAAAACACAAGAAAAGCAAATATGAAAATGGAAAATCAAATGGTATGTACAAGGGATTTGTGTGGTATCTTGGAGAGCTAGTAGTGTGGATGGTGTGGTGGTTCGATGGAAGTGCTCATTGTTTTGACCATTCCTACAATCAAAAGTACACAAACACACAAAGCAAAGTAGATAAATATAAGATAAATATGTACAAAGGATATCATGGGATTTCCTCCCAAGTGCGTTTATTTAACATCTCTAAGCTTGACGGTTTGAGGAGATTCTAGTTGGAGGTGGTGTGGGAACCATCCATAGTGCTTGGTCCCCAATCCATCAACTCAGTCTTGAAGGTCTCCTTCATGGCTCTCTTGGCCATTTCAACTTCTTCTTTGGTCAATCTCGGAGTGAGAATTATCTTTGCTTTTGAGAAAGGTTTAAAACTGCCCTTACACTTTGCTTTGCATTCAAGTGCTCCTTCAACCATCTTAATGGGATGTAAGGTGAGGGTGGGTTTCTTATTCATCATACTTGGGGCTTCCTTAAGATCATTAGGTGCCATAGCATTGGACACCATTTCTTCTTGGTCTTCAAAGAGCAAAGTTAAACCATCTCCATCAAAAGTCTCTTGGAGATTCTCTTCATTCCCTTTAGCAAGGGTTTCTTGTTCGACAATAGGAGGCACATCCTTGGTCTCTAAAATAATTAATTGACCAACTTCTTCTTCTTCATAGGTGATTGTGCCACAAAGCTTTCTTGAGGTAGGAGAGATTGGGTAAGAGACATAGGGGCTCATATTGTGGAGGATAGGTTTCTTGTTGAGAAAATCCATAGTTACTCCCGCGATAGCTAAGAAAGGCGTACCAAGAACGAGGGGGAGCTTCTTAGTGGAGTCCATTTCCACAACTATGAAATCGGTTGGTACAATGCAATTCCCTATCTTCACTGGATAGCTCTCAAGAATTTCAATTGGACAGTTAGAAGATGCATCCACAAATGTGATGGAGCTAGTGTTACCCTTCAAATTCTTAACGCCCAAAGTCTCAAATATATCATAAGAGATAACATTGACACTTCAACCGTAATCACACAACGCATTATCAAGCTTCAAATCTCCAAGAGCGCATGGAAGAGAAAATGTACCTGGATTTTCTTGCTTAGTGAGGATTTTAAGTACTTGTGTCTCTCCACCTTTGTCCTCATAGTTCTTCATAACATCCATGATCTTGCCATGGTTAGCCAAGACATCCTTGATGAGTTGCCTTTGGATGGGGATTTGAGTAATGCCATCTCCTTTGGGAAAATTTACTCCAACTTCCTCCAAATCATTCGTGAACCTTGTTAGAACTCTCTTTAGGGTCTTAGTAAAGACCGGACGAGGAAATGGAAGTTTTGGTTCGTAAGGAGAGGGTTCAAAGCTAGGGGGTTCCTCTCTCATAATTATCCTTGGATATTTTACTTTAAGCTCTTCATCATTCTTAACAAATTCTTCAACATAGGGAGTTTGTTCTTGGATAGAGCTTCTTTTTTCTCAACCTTTATAGGTTTTTCCTCTTTAGCTTTCGGTGATAATTCCATGGCCTCAACAACCTTATCCACTTCTTCAATATTAGCAAAACCAAGAAGCCTAACTAACTCTTCCACATCTCTTTCATTTTGCTCTTGTTGTAACATTCCATTTGGTCTTTGTTGAGCTCCCAAGACCTTCTTCTCTTCCAAGATAATCGCTCCACAAAAAGATTTTGGGTTGGATTTGGGTTTACTCGGTAAAGTATCCATTGGTGTTTTGGAGCTAGAGGCCACTTGAGCTAATTTCAAATCAATGGTTTTCACGTGGAAGCCAAGCTTGTTATCTTACCATCCAATTCTTGGTACATCCCATCAATCTTAGTGTTGACATCTATGAACTTCTTCCCAATATCCGCACAATTCTTGATTTGACATTCCAAAACTCTTTGTACCAAAGCCTTGATCTCTTGATCTTGGGGTGAAGGTTGAGTGTAAGAATTGCCTTGTACTTGAAGGTTGGGAGAAACTTGGTTTGGAAAGGTGTATTATTGCTTTGGAACAAACCCTTGTTGTTGTTCATCTACACCTTCCACAAAGTGAATAGCTCTTTGGCTCAAATGTATACACTTATCCATCTTCACGCTTATCTCCTTGATCCCAAAATATTCAATCTTAGCTCCTCTTTCAACGTGGTTGTAAGCTCCACTATAACCACATCACTTTGGGCAAGATTCTCAACAAGTTGCTCTCCTTGCTCCGCCGTTAGGCTTGCAAAATCTCCATTACTTGCCGTATTCAAGGCAATGTGAAACTTTTCATTAACCCCTCTATGAAAGATCCCAAGTAAAATTTCCATGGGGATTTCATGATGAGGACTAGAACGAGTATATTCCTTCATTCTTTTCCATGCTTCATACAAAGTTTCATTAGCTCCTTGCTCAAACCTTGCAATCTCATTCCTAATCATTGTCGTTCTTTCATGAGAGAAGAACTTTCAGAGGAAACACTTCTTACATTCATCCCAATTGGAAATTGAAGATGACTTGATACTCTTTTCCCATTTTGACGTCTTATGTCCAAGTGAAAAAGGGAAGAGAGTAAGCTTAACAACATCCTTGGAGATTCCACTTCTCTTCACCATTGAGCATAACCTATCAAAGGTGTCCAAATGCTCAATAGGATTCTCATGCGGCAACCCCAAGTAACGGTTGCTTTGAACCATATTTATCAAGCTAGGCTTGATTTACCATTCATCATCAACGCTTGGTGGAGGCCTAATTCCCATCTTGACCCCATTGGTTTTTGGCTATCATAATCTCCAATCTTCATCTCCATAATTTGTGATTTGGTACCTACAAACCAAAAGAGAGAAAACACAAAGCAACAATATATATAGATAAAAGTAATGTAGCTTAGTCTTCAAAAGTACTCAAATCCTAATGCCTAATGCAATTTTCCTCGGCAACGGCGCAAAAAACTTGATAGGAGGAAAACTACTACTAAGTTTTAACCCTAAATAACCACAAGTTCATTGCAATCGGTGTACTACTTAGGGACCGAATCCACAAGGAAATTGATTAGGACAATAAGAATGCAAAGTACTAAAAAGCTAAGTCAATATGAGTTTTTGTTTTAGTAACCAATCTAACAACCTAAGAAAGTAAGGAAATGAGCAAGAAAATTAACGAAACAAGAACAAGAAACATAAAAGAAAGTGTGCATAGGCAAACCAAACTTAAAAGAAAGCAATTTAAAAGCAATATAAAAAGTCAACTAAAAGTCAACCACTTAAACTTAAATGAGATTAATCAAATAAAAAGGAGATATGAATCATGTGATAAGGTAATTGATCAAGGTAGATAATCTATTAAGTAATGGTGCTTAGGCTCTAATCAATTCAATTCCTAGGGCAATGATCACTAATTTAGAACTAATCCACTTTCGTGGTACTAATCCCCTTTCTAAATTCGTTAATTGTCATAGACTTTCGCACTTGAAATTAATGAATATAGAAGCAATACTTTTAAGTCCCTAAACCCACAAATCACCTTAAACATCAAGTGTTAATTGGCTAAGATATGATTTGCTCATATGAAATTCTCCTAGACATTTCTACGAACACCTTTCGGGCGTAAAAAAACCATGCTCTAAATATTGATTATCTACTTTAATCATAGCCTTAATTGCACCTCATATGAAGGATTTCTTATAGTCTAAGCCTAATACACCATAACCCAACTTCTAATCACCCTAATCTACCTAATGCATGATCCATAAGATTACTACTCACTAATGGAAATAAAGGAAACAAAAACAAAAGATCATAAGTAGATAAACATGATTAAAGATGAAACAAGATTAAGAAAACTTCAATAAACCATAAAGGATTCAAGCAAAACAAGGTACTAAAATTAGAGAGAAATCCTAAAACATGTCCAACTTAGGGTCTTAAGGTGCTAAAACATATATATAGTGAAAGGAAAGGTACCGGGTCAAACCCATATTTGTGCAGAAAATGTAAGCTGCATCGACGTGGTGCATCGACCTGGTGAAGAGGGCAGGTCGATGCAGTGTGCATCAGTCCTTCTTTTCTCCTGGTGTTGCCCACATCTACCTGGTGAGCAGGACAGGTCGATGCAGCCTACATCAGATGGTGTTTGGCTCTTCTTCATTCCCCTTGATTCTCCTTCCTTCTCCAATTGATTACCCTTGATCTCAGGCCTCTATAGTACCTAAAATAGACTCAAAATGCAATGCAAATGCATGGAATAAAGCCTAGGACTCTAAGACTCAACCTAAACTAAATTGAACCTAATATGAAGAGAAAGAGGCAGTAAGTGATCTAAATGAGTGTAAAAGCTTGGGGAAATGCATGTTAAGGAGTACTAAAATATGAACACATCAGGCTACAGCATCCTCCACGAACTCTTTATACAAGAGTTGCTTCATCTCTTCCCAAGAATAATTTGGTGCTTCATACTCAAGGCGAGCGTATGCGTCTTGTTCCCAATGCCTAAAGGCATCCTCGATTAGAGTATCTTTGGCATAAGATGTCTTCTCCTCTTCGGGAATTTGGTTGGTTTAAAGCCAATCTTCTATGTCTCTCTCCCATCTTAAGTAAGCCTCCGGTCCTTGGCTATGACCTGAAAAACAGATGTGATGTGATTCAGAATCTACCTCATCATCTGTTGAATGTTCCCATGATTCGGCTTGGTTGGTGTAATCCTTGGTGGTGTTGTCTCCATGTCACCACGTTCTGGTTCATCTTCTTCCCAAGTCTCAGCCACAGTCATGTTCATTTTGGTAACTGATTTCCCATGAGTGTTGGCTGGAAATTTCTTTACACTCTAGTTCATCTTTGTAACTGATTTAAGAATAAGTTTTATCATCCCACGGTCTCTTCTGTGACTTTTTCATGCCATGATTCACCGTTGTGGGTGTCCTCTCCTCCAGAATCCTCATTGTACTCCGATGAGTAGTCTTGTATTGGTTGTGCTCTGAATTGGAATGAGAATTCTCTATAAATTATTCTTTTGGATCAGTTTCTCCTTCATCACGCTGTTCTTCATCGTCATAACTGATTTCAGGACAAGTTTTGCCATGCACGTTCTCCATACTGATTTTGGAATCAGTTTCGTCATACTAAAATTCGCTTTTGGGGTCATCATCTTCTTCCTCCCCGGAGCAGTTTGTCTCCATGACTTCACATCCTCGTTCTTCTTCCAAACTGATTTCAGAATCAGTTTCGTCACTCAATGGTTCACCTTTATAAACACCTCCTTCTTCCCATGAGTGGTGGCTGGTTTCTTCGCCCTAATCAATTTCAGAAGTAAAGAAATCATCTTTCTTCTCATCTTCAAACTCCATAGCCTCTTGTACCTCACAAAACAAGAAGAATAAATCAGATTCGTCTTTTAATGCCTAGGCAAAAGATGCAATATATGAAACCAAGAAATAAGGAAAGAAAATTAAAAGAAAATATGGAATTTTTTTTTTTTTGACTTTATCTAAACAATTTTGAAAATAGCAAATTCAAAACAAAAGGAATAAGAACTCACTTAAATTAAATTCAAAAATTAAAAAATTGTTAAAATAATTTCGGACAAAAGAATTTTAATCGGGTTTTGTTTATGAAAATTCGAAATAAATAGCAAACTCAAGCAAATAATTTTTTGTTTGATTTTTTTTTAATGATTTAATGGTGCTGAAACAAAAACAAATGATAAGAGACTTAAAAAAAAAACTGAATCAAGAACGATTTTTATTTTGGTTTTCGATTTTATGAAATAAATCAACAAAACTGAAAATTAAAATGGATAACGGTTGGATGAACACAACCTGGGTTTGATAGGAGCTTTTGAAACTCTGATACCAAATGATATAAGATTGGAATCACTCCAACTTAAGATCACTCAATGATCAAAGGATTCCAAGCTTATGGCAAGCGGAAGTGGAATGAAGGTCGAGATGGAGGTGTAAAAGCGATTGACTCTCTCAATCAATGAGTGCAATTGACTCTCTCAATCAGTGGTGAACCAGAGTTTTTTAAATCACACAAACAATCCTAATCCAAGAATCAATAGAATCAAATGAATCATAAAGACAAGATAATTCAAAGAGACTCGGTCTTTGAAAGAAAACGTAATTACTTTGTATTAAACTATAATCAAGGGTGTCTTTTTACAATGGATCAAGCTGAGCTTATATAGAACTCTTTATCAACATTCTAATGGCCTAAAATAAGAAACTAAATCGCAAAATTAAAAGAAAAACTAGCCGTTGGGGTTTTAATGTGAAATATGGCAAAATAAGGTAAGTTGTGATGATGCCTGAGTCTTGAGAGCTTGGGCGTGAATATATGATTTTTTGGGACATCCAGGTTTATTGAAAATGTGCTCAAATGTTGCAGAAGTAAAGATATAGCCGTTGGAGATTTATGACACCAAGTGTGAACATGTTGAATGCGCTTGGGTCTAGATAAGGAAAGTCATTCCATGTGCATCTCCAATTGATCCTCTGCACTTTATTAGAATTAATGACGCTTGGTAGAGTCTCTTGTTGATGGGGAATGTCTCATGGTCGCCAAAGATATGTTTGAAGTCTCCTAAACCCGTAAGGTTCCAAATAAGGCAAGTTGAGGATCATTTAGTTTAGAAATTGAATATCTTCTAAACCAAAATCGATCTTGGTCTGATTCCAATTTGTCGCATGCCTCTGTTTGATCAAGATTGTAGACCAAATGGTTTCATGGCTTAAATCTTTCTGGTTTGGTTGGAATCCTCCGTTGAGTGCACATATGTCCGCGGGTAAGGCCAAATGAGGAACTTCTAAACCAATTCGAACCGGGGGTGGTTTCTCATGATCAAACTCTTGAAAATAGTTCGTTTTCTGGTGAATAAGAAATCTGAGGTGATTGGATTGAGTCAATTCTCCTAGGGACAGTTTCCATGGCTCGGTTAAGGCTCCGGGTGGAGGTTCGTGAACCATCTCCAAATCTGATAGTTCCAATTGGGTTCTGGATCGATAATTCTCCTTAGAATATATGATTGGGTAATGAATCTTCAATTTGGGCCATGCAAAGTCTCCTTTGGTTCGGTGAAGTTGATTTTGGTACGGTTCGGGTGAGTCCTCTCGTACCATCTTCGAATCGGGTGGCTGGTAAATGATTCCACCTGAGCCATTAGTCTTCTTAGGGTTGATTTGCTGATGAATAATCAACCCTAGACCTTGTGCTTGACCGGACTCAACAAAATGCTCCGTATTGACCGATTTGGTATATGTACCGGCTGGTTTGGTATGTTCCCCGTTTGGTGTGGTTTGGATGTCCGCATCAACAAACCTAGAGCAAGTCCTTTATTTATACTTGCAATTAAAACTCTAACACAAAAGGAATCATCTCTTAATTCCATAATCATCTAAGAAAATGAAAAGAATAAATAATAAAAGAAAAATAAACTAAAAACCAAAGCACATTAGGACATACGACCCTACATTAGGTCTCCCGGGGTAAAAAAAGATTCGTCCATGAATCTTCGACTTCATCTTGTGTGACACAAGGAACGAGATGTTTAATATTGAAGACATCAGAACAACGTATGTCAGTTGGAAGCTTCACACGATACGCATTCGAGTTGATCTTTTCAAGAATCTCTAATGGCCCAATCTTAGTGCCTTAAGCTTGTTGTACTCTCGTGGAGGAAATATGTCATTTGTCAAAACAGCCCAAACCAAGTCTCCAACATTGAATTGAACATCTCGACGATGACGATCGGCGGATTCTTTATATTTGGCTGATGCGACCTGCAAATTATCATATACTTGGGTGCGAATAAATGACAAGTCAGCCACAAAACTGATAGCATGCCCATGATCACGAGTAGAATCGGGTGTGACACCCATGTGCACAGGTCCTCTCGGAATTATACCATAATCAATGCAAAATGGGCTAAACGAAGTGCTCCTATTGACGGCGTGATTAAAGGCAAACTCTGCCTTACACAAAATAGAGTCTCATGACTTGAGATTATCTCCCACCAAACATCGTAGCATGTTCCCCAAAGACCTATTAATCATCTATGCCTGCCCATCGGATTGAGGGTGATCCGCTGAGCTCATCTCGATGCTGGTGCAAAGGAGCTTCCACAACGAATGCCAAAAATGGCTCAAGAATTGAGAATCTCGATCGGACACGATTGAAAGTGGTAACCCATGGAGGCGATATATCTCTCTGAAAAACAAAAGTGCCGCTTGGACTGCATCCATTGTTTTTTTGCACTGAATAAAGTGCACCGTTTTGGAAAAACGATCTACCACGACCAAAAGAGAGATGTCCCTTTTGAGTACGCGGCAAACCGAGGAAAAAGTCCATGCTAATGTTCGTCCACGGTTGCGTTGGAATGGGCAGAGGCATATAAAGACCACTATTAGATGCATGACCTTTAGACCTCTGGCACACCACACAACGCTTAACGAAACGAGCAACATCACGCCGCAAGGAGGGCCAAAAGTATGACTCTGCCACCAACTGTAACATACGATCACGCCCGACGTGGCCTTTTTCATGTAGCTCTTTGATTAGCTGAACCCGTAAACTACATGCTGGCACACACAAACGTGGAAAAATGGATCCTCCGGATAAAGGGACACAATGCTTGATTTAGAACACGCATAAATGTGCTCGGAGCATTGGATAGACCAAACAACATTATTATCCATTCAAAAAGACCTCACACATCTTTAAAGCTGTTTTCTATTCATCCCCAGGGTGAATGCGAATTTGATGATACCCACTCTTTAAATCCAATTTTGTAAAGATGGATGCAAGTCCAATTTGGTCGAGAAGATCAACCAATCGTGGAATTGGAAAACGATAACGTATTGTGATTTTATTGATAGCACAGCTATCAATACACATACTCCATGATCCATCTTTCTTTATAATTAACAAAGCCGGAACAGCTGTCGGGCTTAAGCTTTCTAGAATGGACCCTTGTTCAGAAGTTCTTCTACCTGTTTACGCAATTCATCATGTTCTTGCAGACTCATGCGATAATGTGGGCGATTAGGAAGGACCGCATTAGGGACTAAGTCAATGTGGTGCTGAATATATCGTAGAGGCGGTAACCCATGAGGTAAGTCACTAGGAAAAAATCAGCAAATTGAGCCAATAATTCGTGGAACGCCTCTGGAACATCATCACCTGACTGTGCCACTACTGGTGTTGTTACCAATGCCCAAACCAAGTCTGAATCTCCCAACTCTGCTTCAAAGGCTGCTTTAGGTAACATTAAGAGCGACTGTGTAATACATGGTTTTGGTTGTGTAACACACAAATCTGGTTACTCCTTGGATGGAAGTAACTTGATAGTGCGATCACCCATGAGGAACCTGTAAGTGTTAGTTCGACCCTGGTGTGTGGCATCTCGATCAAATTGCCACGGCCGCCCCAATAAAAGATGACAAGCATCCATCAGAACAACGTCACAATTCAAAGAGTCTTTGTAACTGCCGGTAGAGAATGCCACTGAGCTCATTTAGAAACACTGATTTATGTCTCATTGTTTAACCATGCCAGTTTGTACGGTGCATGATGTGCTTCCACATTAATCCCAAGCTTATGAACTGCCTCTTGAGCGATGACATTCGCACAGCTCCCCGAGTCAATAATCAGTTTGCACACCTTCCCATTGATTGTACACGTTGAGTGAAACAATGTAGAACGTAGCCATGATTTTTGGAGAGCTCGCGGTAGTAAACAGTTGCGGCAAAGCACCAAGTTAACACATGTATCACCACGAATAACATCGTTAGATAGTTCATGTTGAGAATCGAAGTCATACTCATCAAAATATGGTTCCACATCTTCGGTTTCGTGTGCCACTAGTCCCCTTCTAGCCTGTTTCAAGCATGCCGTTTAGATATGTCCCCTTTCTCTACACGTAAAACAATGCAAGGCAATTGTTATAGTTGGGCGGGATGAAGCAATTACATCTACATTCGTGTTCTGTTTCGTGGCGTCGGAAGGATGAGCATTCACATCCGATGACTGCACCATTGGAACCTCAGTCATTGTCGATGTCTGAAATCGGCCATGACAGGATGATAAGGACCAAGATGAACGAAGTTCTGTCTCCATTGCGAGATAACCCGCTAGTGAACTTCGAAAACGGAGGTTGGGTTGAACTGTTTGAGCGCAACCTGTAGTTGAGAGTGCAATCCACCAATAAAACAAGATATTCACTGATCCTCTGTTTCGACATATGTCATTCGTGCCGACATGTGGAAGAAATATGTTGCATAATCTTCGACGGACCGAGTCCCTTGTCTCAGATTCTACAATTTCTTTTACAACATGTGCTCATAATTATACGGAAGAAAGCTGTGACGCATATGTTTCGTCAAACGTTCCCATGAGTTAATGCGTGGCGTGTTTGACTTGCAAATATATTCCTTAAGTTGTTGCCACCATGCCAACTCTTGAATCGCGACGCAACCAAAAGAACTCACATATCATCCGGAAGTTGCTTAAAATCCATAATTTCTTCAACCATGTTTAACCAATCAATGAACTCTTCTGGATTAAGCGTTCCAAAAAACTAAGGGATATCCAATTTGAAGTTGGATTCCCAACGCGTAGGGTGAGGGTTTTCGTTATCAGAACATCGATCATTGTTTCCTTAGCGAGGGTGATGTTCACGGTCATGATTCGCAAAGACGTTGTCGAAGACACCAACATCTTCTTGATCAATATCAGCTGCTGTTTGTCTTCGTTCTCGACCCCCTTAAAAAAATCATGCTGATTTTGTAACACCGTGGTTTAAAGCATTTTCCACAGCATGTTGTAAGGTATCATGTAGACTGATTGTAAACGTATCAAAGTGTGCTTGAACTCATCTTGTTGCTCTTCGGCGGTAGGTCATCGCGGTGCCATGGATAGCAAAAAATTTAGATCGGCTGTGATTGAGAAATCAAAGCTCCTGAAATCTGATACCAACTGATGTATTTATCGCTACGATAATGCGATGATCTTGTTTAGTCTTCGAATACCCAAGGATCAAAACCTTCTTGCTTCGTTGAGAGCTCTCTTGCTCTGCCGTAACAAGGATGTAAAGAAGAAGAATTCTCTTTATTGAATAAAATATATGTCGTTCTCCACAAACCTAGATGAAGACCTTTATTTATACTTGCAATTAAAACCCTAACACAAAAGAAATCGTCTCTTCATTCCATAATTATCTAAGGAAAGGAAAATAATAAATAAAAGTAAAATAAACTAAAAACCAAAGTACATTAGGACATACGACCATGCATCACAAGACATCCAAGTTTTTCTATTTGTTTGATCATTTGATCAATAGAGATATCCTTGGGTTCTCATGTAAATCCAATTGGATATGGAGAAAACTTTAACATTTTAATGCAATTTTAATTATGTTTTTACTTTAAGTCTTTACATTTATGCAATTGGTTATGTCTTTAGTTTTATCTCTTTTTTTTCCTTCCACCATGTTCATAAGTGAGTAATCCTCACTTGTGGTGATTGGGTTAGGAATATGTTGATGCTTGTGGGTTGATTCCATTAAAAAAAGGCTAGATCTTTATTTTGTTTCATCACTTAGAGAGAACTTAATGCAAGATTCAGATTTGATCACTCTTGATCTAGATCTTAAGCTTTCCCCTCACCTAGTAAGTTTGGGTAGATGTTTGAAAAAATATTTTACAAACTTGGGTCACGTAGCCATTTAATCGTGGTTCTATCAATCATTGTGGCTTTGATGGAGTTGGTTATAAACATAGCATAGTCATTGGGATAGAATACCTAACGGTTGAGCTTGAATTTGACTATTGCTTAGGGGCTTTTACCGATAATAATGGACTAGTCTATTGTATGTGTGTCTATCGTCTTGAGAGGTTATTTCATGAGCATATAGCCTAGAAAATAAACCACTTGCATCTCCTTTATTTGTCCTAACCAAAAAACCACTTTCCACCATCATATTTTCAATCACTATTTCTCATAAAGTTTTCATCTTTAACATTTCTTCAATTATCTCTCTTATTTCTTGTATTTAGCATAGGAACAAAAAAAACAATCTTTTATCTCATGTAGACTAAGTCCACTTCTTTGTCTAGATTGGCTCTTTGATATCATTTCTTTGGGTTCGACCTCTACTTACCGCTATTGTTGCATCTCTAGTAATGATAGGGCATACAAATTTAAAACTTGTCACTTGCATAAAGGATTGATCTTTACTTTCTAGTAAAAGATTAAAACTTTGTGCGCCATCAAGTTTTGGCGTGTTGCCGGGGAGATCTTTTATGGACCAACAATACCTAACAAGCACTAGGATGCTTGCCGGGTCATACGACTACCCCACCTCATACATATATTGATTCAAGAACAAGAATGAGACCTCAACAAATTGCTTCCTCTCCGAAATTCCATACACAAGGGTGGCCTCTGATAGTTTGTTCCATGATCTAATACATTTAATGAGAAAGAATTATGTCAAGTTAGTAGTTAAGTAAAATAGAGTGAAATTCATATCATCAAAAATTAATGCAAAACAAAATATCTGGGAGGTGAGTTCGATCATGTAGTTTCTAGTTTGTATGTCCAAATAATCCCTGCAATAATGGTTACTAGAAAAATGACAGTTTTTGGAAAATGTCTTATTCTCCTACTAAGATTTTGACTCAATAAACAAACTGGCTCAATAAAAACATAAAAATAAGACATCAAAGAAAAGAAAAATGACATCAATATGGATAGTACTTCCCCCAAACTTACTTCGCACTATCCCTAGTATGATAATAGTACAACCAAGGAAAGGGAGAATAGAATCTCAAAATAAAATAAAATATCATAGTCGCAATTAAAATGAAAATGAAAAAATGAAAAAGAAAAAGAAAATGGTACTACTCTCAATGGTCGTCTCGACTGGTGCTTCGATAATAGTTGTAACTCCTACTGGCTCGTCCTAGGCCCCCATCTGTGAATGCATGTGTACCAATGGTGCCTGCCTCATCTGCTTGAGGCCTCGGAGAGGGATCATCATGGCGCTCATTTGTAGTTGGGGGGGGCGGACATGAAGCTGGGGTGGGGACTCTGATCATGGCAAGGGAATGCCAAATCCTATGCATCAGCTCGTTAAACCTCTGATGGCCCTCCATTGTCTAGCGACGGTAAGCTATCTCATCGGTAACGTCTAGAGGAGGGAGAAGCTCATACTCTCCTGTGACTGTATGCAGCATCGTCTCAAACTATGCCTAAGCCTTGTCCTGTGTGGCGAATCCAAAGACTGGCTCGTCCTCCTGTGGCCCTGGTGGTGCTCTGGAGGCAGCTTCTCTACGCCTGAGTGTTGGGACTGACACATCACAAAGCTGAACTGTCGTAGGTACAACATCAATGTCAGTCCTAGTAAGGAGTGTGAATCCCTCATGTGACAATCTACAGTAGAAGGTCTAGTCTGAGCGATCAACAAATTATGCTCAAAACTCACGGTTCTAGCAAATTCGGTAAACCAATAATACAAAATTTTGAAAACTATAGAAACAAGCGAAATTTTGGCATAGATTATCTAAAAAAATTAACCCAACAAGAGTAATCAAGCACCAATTTATCAAAACAACTTCTCAATTCTCGTAAAATCCGTTCTTCGCCTAAATTCAAAAACATGGACTTTAATCCTAAAATCTGAATTTCCTCCTAAATTCGTGCATTCCTAGTCAAAATCAAGCTTAGATAATCTTAATAACAAATATATCAAGTCAAATTCCCATCAAGAAGCAAAGAACAAACAAACCATTATTTTTTACCAAAAATTACGACTGGAAATCGGGAAAATAGAGTCATACCTATGGAGATCGAAGCTGAAACTAATACAGATGATAGAGATCGAAAAACCGAGTGGGTAGACACCAAGATCATTTGATTTCGTTGAGAAACGAAGAAGTTACGTGGATTTGAAATTCGAAAATACAAAAAAATTGAAGAACAAATTTTTTCTTGTTTTTGATATAAAAATCACGTGGGTGAGGAAAAATAGGTGTTTTTTGTGGGCCAACCCGCCTGGTCGGATCATACCCACAAAATATTTTTAAAATTGTTTTATTGCTGATCGATCATTTACCTTTTTTATTTTTTTCAAAATAATATTTAAAAATCCTAAAATTAATAATAATAAGAAATTCGAAAACTTACCTGTAGGGGCAATCGATCGATCAGTAGAGTGATCGATCGATCGCATGTTTCTCCATCGATCGATCACCTCTCTGATCGATCAATTAGTCATATGCTGATATGCTTTTCAATATTTTCATGAGACACTAAGATGGAAATGTTGAAAACAAAGGAAAAATAAAACAAAATACCTACTAGTGGGTTGCCTCCAACTGAAAACTTTTTTTAGAGTCGTTTAGTTCGACTTAATGTTGAGATAAAGTTTTAAATCCAAATTGCACCCTAAATGTAAAGCAAATCGAGTAGTATTAAGTATCGAAGTACAAGGAGATTAAACGACTCATTAAGATCCTAAGATGTTTTTTAAGCTAAGTGAATAAAGTTTTTGGTTTTAGTACTAATCAAGATTACTACAAAGTAAACAAATGACTAACAATATAAGAAAAGAAAGATAACTAAGTAGAAAGACAAGCATAAATCAACTCAAAAGGAAATAACAAAGACTTGATCAAATATGAGAAATAATTGATCATGGGCAAGGCAATTGATTCAAGATGACTAATGATTAATTAATAATTTTAATTAATAATTCTAGAACAAACAAATAAATTCAATTTTATGACAAGGATCACATACAATAGACTAATCCATTTCCATTAATTCATTTCCATGACTAATCAATTTATTAATCACTTAGTTATGTTAATCTTCCAATTGTAATTAAGAGACTATTAATCATTAAGTATAGATCCATAAAGTTAACTAATCACCTTAATCATCAATTTCCATTGGTTAAGCATGAAAAGAAAGTTTAAAATTGGTCTAGACATTTTATCAAACACTTTTGGGTATAAAAAGTCCATGTTCTAGAATTTGATTAGCAAGGTCAAATCTAGCCTTAAGTACATCTTAAATATTGGAAATCATAAAAATCTAACCCTAAATATCATTAATCATCCATCAATCATCCTTAATCTATTAAGTCCAAAACCCAATAAAAAACTACTTACTAATCATAAAGGTAAAAGCGAAGATAAACATTATAAAATATAAAATCAAAAGAGAAATAAATGAGATTTAGAAAACTTCAGTAGATTGAGAAAAGATGAAAGATCCAACTACAAATCTTAAGAACAAGTGTTTAGATCTAAAAAGGGTAAATGCAAAATCAAACTTAGGTTTTACAGAGGTATAAAATTGTATTTATAGTGGTCTACAATGGATTCATGTCGAATCCAGATTAAATGGCAAATCAACTAACGCAAAAAAAGTCAACATAAAGGGAGCTTGAATCGGGGAGTCTATATGAGGCAAAACCCAATTCAAAAGTTCCCTAGAACGACAGTTTTGATGCTTCTTCCATGTCACCTGTATCGGGTTGTTTGATACGGGGGCACCCGATTCATTAGTCATTCTTGGGGTCAATTTCCATTCCGTCGAGATTGACCACCGAAAATGGCTAAGTAAAGATTTTGGGCCTAGCCAAACTCGGTGGGAGCGTGGATGGGCGGAACCAACTTCGGTGGTATGCAACGAACCAACAAATGGTGACGAGCCAACATGTCGGCGACGAACCAACAAACGGTGATGAGCCAACATATCGGCGACGAACCAACAAACGGCCACGAACCAACAAACGATGATGAGCCAACATGTCGGCGACGAACCAACAAATGGTGACGAGCCAATATTTTGGCGACGAGCCAATATTTTGGCGACGAGCCAACATTTTGGCGACGAGCCAACATTTTGGCGACGAGCCAAAACACCTGGCGGCGCGCTAAAATAACGGTGACGAGCAAAAGTATGGGCGACGAGCCAATATTTTGGCGACGATCCAAAACACCTGGTGGCGCGCCAAAATAACGGTGACGAGCCAAAGTATGGGCAACGAGCCAACATTTTGGCGACGAACCAAAACACCTGGTGGTGCGCCAAAATAACGATGATGAGCCAAAATATGGGCGACGAGCTAACATTTTGATGACGAGCCAAAACACCTGGCGGCGCGCCAAAATAACGGTGACGAGCCAAAATATGGGCGACGAGCCAACATTTTGTGGACGAGCCAAAACACCGGGACGCGCCAATATAACGACGATGTGCTAAAATGTTGGCGACAATCCAAACAGGTGACAAGCTAAACAGATAAAGATCCAGACAAGACAAAGAGGCGACGAGCCGAATCTCTGGTGACCCAGCGAAGCAGCAAGCCCAACATCTTGTTGGGCTGAGGCAATGAGCCACAAGAGTTTGGTGGGCCAAGTTAGCAAGTCGAAATAATAATCCCACATTCGAACCGACTTAGACAAACCAGAGGAAAAAGGAAATTCCAAAGAAAAAGGAAGTTTTCCTTTATCGTTTAGGAAGAGGCCTAGCCAACTTATTTCTGTATAAATAGACATGTACGCCTTTGAAAAAAGGATCCACAATTTTTGACCTAGCAAAACACTTGTTATTTTCTCAGCTTTCCAAACAACTTTAATAAAAATACCATCTTTCGATCTCTGTTCTTGTGTTTCTTTTCATGGAAGTTTTCGAATCCCTTATTTTTCCTAACCAAGTTTAGTTGTGCGAGTTTCGACCCCACAATTTGGCGCTGTCTGTAGGGAGACTTAAACTTTCTGACACCTAAGAACCACTGAAAAATACGAGATCTGAAATGATGACCACCGACGGAGAGCGGGCGTTGAAGATGCGAGTAACACTGGCGCCGATATTCCTGGGCAAGAACCAATCCATCGTCGGC
Source organism: Pseudoturritis turrita (assembly GCA_900406555.1). Classification (NCBI taxonomy): domain Eukaryota; kingdom Viridiplantae; phylum Streptophyta; class Magnoliopsida; order Brassicales; family Brassicaceae; genus Pseudoturritis; species Pseudoturritis turrita. Next base: position 201,317 of record OVBL01000820.1, read on the forward strand.
GAACACGTAAGGCACTTCAGAAATGCTGACAGAGTTGAAAAACATGACCACGTTGCTGAAGAAAGCAGAGGAGTAAGACAAACTGAATAGCTCGCTGACGGAGAAAATCGAGACACTGGCGACAGAGAGCCGAGCCCGAACCACACGAATCGGAGGCATGAGTTCGACGATGAATCCACCTGTCAGCGGGATCGCTAGACGACTTGGCTTAAACCCAACAGCCTTGGATTTTTCAACACCACGTGACGCACCGAGGACTTTGGGAGGACTGCCACCGCCACATCCAACCGATGAACAAACACCCGTGATGACCGGATCAAATATCACCGAGCCACCTAGACTGATTCGGGGAGCAAGAGGAGCCAGCAATGGACGTGACCAAAACACCAACGGTGGGTCGGTTGTAGGAATCATTCTCGATGAGGAGGGGCGTGAAGAAGGAGACCACAGCACGGTAAATCTCGCTGACGAGGAATTCGCACCAACAATGATGGGAACCCGAACCAGTGAAGGCGACGTCAACCCGAACGAGCCAGGAACTTAGCAGAGGAGGAAGAAAATCTCCTATGGGTCCAACAGGTGCAATATGCTGACGAGCCAAGAATGACGAGCCGAGCCCAGAGAAAAGAGCTGGAAAATATCCGAGCCTCCTTGGATCGTGCCACTGATGAGGTGAGAGTCGTTCGATCCCAAGTGCACAAGGCAACCAGTAAAGGCCCTGAGATCGACCACTATTAGAAGAAGCACACAATACGCTGTTTACACCTCAGATTACCAAGGCAAGGATCTCCGACCCCCGGAAAGATCAAAGTTCCAGTTTACGAAGGGACTACCGACCCGAAAGAGTACATAATGGCAATGGGCTGAGCCAATTCTAGGAAAAAGGAGAGAGATGCCGGTTTCTGCCTTCTGTTTGTGGAGCACCTAAAAAGCGCAGCCCTCCAATGGTTTTCCAGACTCGAGCGGAACTCCATTGACGATTTCCAGCAGCTGTCTGCCGCCTTTCTGAAGCATTACTCCATGTTTATGGATCGAGGAGCCTCTTATACTGACCTCTGGACATTAACTCAAGGGCCTACGAAGACACTACGAAGTTTCATGGGAAGATTCAAAGCAGTGATGTCAAAGGTCGAGGGCGTAAGTGACAAGACCGCCATGCTCGCATTAAAATGATCATTGTGGTACGAATCGGAGTCCCGAAAAGAAATCTCTTTCAATGCGCCATTATCAATCCTAGACGCCCTTCACCGAGCCTCAGATTTCATAGTCAACGAAGAGGAGATGAAGGTATTATCTTAGAAATATGGAGTGGCCAAAACGACGAGCCGTTCCTTCCAAGCTCCGAACCCACCGCCTCACAAGAAGAGTAATCAAGGAACCGGATACGTACAACATGAGAAACCCAATTTTGGAGGAGCCCATAACTACCAAGTGGGAACAGGCCGAAGCAAAGCTCCATGGAATACGTGAACACGAAATCCGAGTTCTTATGATGAAAAGGCCTACTGCGAGTATCATCACATGCACAGACACTCAACCGCAGACTATCGAACCCTGTGAATAAAGCTTGCGGCAAAACTAGTAGCCGGAGAGCTCGGCAACCCTGTCAGCCTTAAGGATTTCGAGCGAGAAGACAAGAAAGATCAGCCTAACCAGGCAAATCAAAACGGTGACCCCCCCCCAAGCGAGGAAGCCGAGATAACGAGACGACACAGTTGGGCTCTCGGAGAAGAATAAACATGATAATAGAAGGATCACAATACTGTTCAGACACGGTGTCTTCAATCAAAGCATTCCAGCAGAGAGCCGAGGCTAGCGTCAACTGGTCAGCACCTTCCAAACTACCCAACGACGTAATCTCGTTCGAAGAAAGGGAAACCACCGGCATTGACTGACCACGTAACGAACCCCTCGTGGTAGAAATGATCATGGAAAATTGCGATGTCGCCCGAGTTCTGATAGACACGGGAAGCTCCGTAGATGTAATCTTTCAAGAAACCCTCAGAATGATGAACATCGACCTATCCAAAATCACGGCCACTCCAAAGCCTTTAACCCGATTCTTAGGAGAAACAACCATTACCCTTTGAACAATCAAGCTTCCCGTCCGCACTGAAGAAGTGACCAAGATAGTGGAATTTTCGGTTGCAGATTATCCCGCGATCTACAATGTGATTATGGGCACCCCCTGGATAAACTCTATGCAAGCCGTACCGTCAACCTACCACCTCTGCATTAAATTTCCAACCCCCTGAGGAGTCAAAACAATTTGGGGGAACCAGAAAAGAGTCCCGCATTTGCTTCCTAGCCGAGCATAAACTCAGGAACCCAGTCACCGAGCTGAACGTAGACCCAACCTTCAAACCAGTAAAACAAAAAAGAAGAAAACTTGGGCCAGAAAGAGCACAAGCGGTGAATGACGAGGTGGAAAGATTACTGCGCGTCAGATCAATTGTCGAAGCAAAGTACTCGGGCTGGCTCGCTAACCCTATAGTGGTAAAGAAGAAGAACGGAAAGTGGCGCGTGTGCGTGGATTTCACCGACCTGAACAAGGCCTGTCCAAAAGATAGCTTCCCACTTCCACATATCGATCGATTGGTGGAAGCCACAGTGGGCAACACACTTCTTTCAATTATGGATGCCTTTTCCAGATACAACGTGATCCTAATGAATCCAGAAAATCAAGAGAAGACAGCGTTCATCATGGACCGCAGAATATACTGCTACAAAGTGATGCCATTCGGCCTCAAAAATGCCGGAGCAACTTACCAGTGATTGGTGAACAGGATGTTCGCCGACCAACTCAGGAAGACGAATGGAAGTTTATATAAACGACATGCTGGTGAAGACTTTGGAAGAAAAGGATCACGTAGCTCATTTAGAAGAGTGTTTCGAGCAACTGAACCTGCATGACATGAAGCTCAACCCGACCAAGTGCAGATTTGCGGTGACGTCCGGAGAGTTCCTCGGATACCTGGTCACTCACCATCGAATTGAAGCCAACCCGAAGCAGATTAATGCGCTCATACAAATGGCATCGCCGAAAACAAAGCATGAAGTCCAGAGGTTGACAGGACGGGTCGCTGCACTGAATCGGTTTATCTCTCGATCAACCGATAAGTGTTTGCCTTTCTACGATACACTGCATGGCAACAAGAAGTTCGATGGACAGAAAAATGCGAACAGGCATTTCAACAGCTAAAAGAATACCTAGCCAGTCCTCCAATACTTACGAAACCAGTGGAAGGCGAACCATTATTCCTTTACACGGCCATTTCCGTAACAGTAGTAAGTGGAGTACTCATCCGAGAATACCGTAGTGAGCAGAAACCTATTTTCTACGTCAGCCAAACTCTCACCGACGCTGAAACCCGATATCCGCAGATGGAGAAGTTGGTATTGTCTGTAATAATGTCCGTCCGAAAGCTGAGACCATACTTCCAGTCACATTCAATTGTGGTTTTGACTACTTTCCCTCTACGATCCATCCTGCATAGTCCTAGCCAGTCTGGAAGATTAGCGAAGTGGGTAAAGAGCTGAGCGAATATGACATCGAGTACCGGAGCCGAACCTGCGCAAAATCTCAGGTCCTTGCCGATTTTCTGATAGAACTCCCAGAAGAAGAGATAGAAGAGTCAGCCCCAAGCCCAGTATGGAAGCTCCACGCAGATGGATCATCATCGAAACAAGGATCTGGGGTAGGAATACGGTTAACCTCTCCAACAGGTGAAATTCTTGAACAATCATTCTGATTGGGTTTTCACGTATCAAACAACGAAGCAGAGTACGAAGCCTTAATCGCAGGAATGAGACTCGCTCGCGGACTCAAGGTTTCGCATATCCATGCTTACTGTGATTTGCAGCTGGTGCTCAACCAAGTCAGCGGCGAGTACACAGCCAGAGATGACCGAATGGAACCTTATCTAATGATCGTCAAAGAACTAGCTGCACAGTTCGAAGAATTCGCGTTAACACAGATACCGCGCGGGGAAAACACTTCGGCAGATACGCTAGCAGCACTCGTATCCACCTCCTACCCAGATCTGAAAATGATAATCCCAATGGAATTCATCAAACACCCAAGAATCAACCTCTCTGACGCCGTGAACGCGATTACCCGATCCCAAATAGCCAGTCAAGCCAAAGATACATCCGGGAGAACTTTTTCAGAAGAGGGCGGCGCTGGTGCCACCACTATGGAAGAAGACCAAAGCAGGTGGCCTTCGGCTGAAGATGAAACAATCGAGGTAGAAAAGAGCCCAAAATAGATCCTCCTCCCGAAGACGAAGCAATCGAGATAGAGGAAGATCCACAACCAATGGAAATGGATTACGGATGCGATAAAGAATGGATGGGAGCGATCCGCGTATACATCATGGACGGTGAGGTGCCATCAGATAAATGGGCTGCTCGAAAACTCAGAGCTGAAGCTGCTCGATACGTTTTATTAAACGGAAATGTTTTCCAGTGGAGATTCTCAGGACCGCTGATGGCCTGTGTCAAAGGCATCAAAGCTAGAAAAATCATGGAAGAAGTCCACAGCGGATCATGCGGCAACCACTCCGGCGGGAGAGCTTTGGCAATCAAGATCAAGCGTCACGGTTACTATTGGCTAACTATGGTGAAGGACTGCGAGAAGTTCTCCGCTAAGTGCGAAAAATGCCAGCAGCATGCCCTGGTGATTCACCAACCAACCGAGTTGCTGTCGTCAATCTCGGTACCCTACCCTTTCATGCGCTGGTCAATGGATATTGTCGGACCTCTACATAAATCTAAGCAAAAGAGGTTTCTGCTAGTCCTGACGGATTATTTCTCCAAATGGGTCGAAGCAGATTCTTACGCCAACATAAAGGAAGCCCAAGTCGAGCATTTTGTTTGGAAAAATATTGTATGCCGGCATGGAGTTCCATACGAAATTGTCACCGATAATGGCTCATAGCTTATCTCCACAAGATTTGAAGCTTTCTGCGAAAAATGGAAGATACGGCTCAGCAAGTCTACACAACGCTATCCACAAGGGAACGGGCAGGCTGAAGCAGCAAACAATACTATCCTTGATGGCCTGAAGAAATGCCTTGATGCAAAAAGGGACTCTGGGCGGATGAACTTGAAGGAGTATTATGGTCACACCGAACGACTCTGCGACGAGTCACCGGAGAAACATCTTTTGCCCTTGTCTATGGTACGGAATACGTAATTCCACCCGAAGTGGAATTTTTCCGGAGTCTGCCGCAGACTTCTTTCAGGGCAGGAAGGACTGAATCATCTCATGTTACTCGATGAATTGGATTTGATAAACGAACGACGAGACCAAGCGTTGATCCGGATTCAAAACTACCAGCAGGGGACGGCTAAATACTACAACTCCAACGTCAGAAGTTGCAAGTTCAAAGAAGATGATTTGGTTCTCCGAAAAGCTTTTCAAAACACAACAAACGCTGGCAAGCTAGGAGCAAACTGGGAAGGGCCTTACAAAATCACCAAGACAGTCCGACCAGGAGTGTACGAGCTCGCTAACATGTCTGACGTTCCGATACCAAGATCTTGGAACGCAATGCACCTAAAGTAGTACTATCACTAAAATACTTCACATGAACTACGGGACGGCTTGATCCCTGCAAAGGGTACGTAGGCAGCTCATCTTCGGACGAGTTCGGCTATCCCCCTCCTTAAAAAAGAGGGGAGTGGATACGTATACATGTATACTCCCATGTCTCGAAAATGCGATCTTTCACATTGCACTCATCAAAGACAACGATTTCAAATTTGTAAGAACACAAACTCGTGTCACCTGATCTACGCAAATCACAGCTTTACATCCCTCGCAGATATTCTATCATTTTCGCCTGTTGCTGGCCACAACAGACGAACTATCGCATCCTTTATGGATTTAACCATTATTCCTATAAGGAATAAGGCTCTCCAACACCCTCTCACGGGTATAGAAGCGCGTTATATAAATTCTGACTGGGTATATCCTGGTCTAATATCCGAAAGATATATCCTTAACTATATTCATACAAGTTTACCTTCGAGAGGGACCCATAAGTCGAAAACTCGCAAGTCTTAAAATTCGAAATGAACTCTTAAACCCAGTAAACACCTCTTAGTACAATGGTCATAAACATCTCTGAAACATAATACTAAACCTACCAGTTAGTACGAGATTTTAAAATGTTTTATTGTCAAAAATGGGGATATAAGTCGGAACACCGCAAACCCTAAAACTGATAACCATACGTTTCCTAACACGATGATCCACAACACATCATATCAAAGCACAACGAAACAAATACGCAAACAATAACATAAGCAAGCAAATAATCCAACCGATAAAAGCTGTCGCGCCAACAGACGGCAACCATTACAAAAACTTAAAACCGTAAAACATATAAAAGAAACTAACTGGACAAAGCCGTCCAGGCACTTGCGTTCAAAATACCAAAGAAAAAGTTCAAATCAAAGAAGAATTGGAAGGAGAAGGATCATTGGGGAGGCTCCAGTTCGCAGGTCGTTTCGTTGGCAAGATTGGCGAGTTCAGGTGTGCCGACATTTGAACCTGCGAAGTCTGTAACTCCGACTGTTGCCGCTGCACTCTACGTTGGTTCATTCCCAAGGAGAGTGTCCACAGATTCAGAGGAGGCCGGTGAAAATATCAAATCTTTCTTCAGCTCGGCTTCAATCCATTCAAACTCCTCATTTGCACCAGCCAAGTCAACTCTCCATTCTGTCAACTTCATCGCCTCGGCGTCCAAAGCTGGCGCATATTCCTTCTGCAGAATGTCGAGTAGCTGGAGGTTGCTGTCAACCTAAGAAAGATCGAGTTCCTTCTCTTTTGCCTCCTTCAGTTCGGCAACACACTTCTCAATCTTGGAAAGCCTCTCCTGGAACTTTTCTGCCATCTCCCGCCTTGCCGCCTTCTGGGCTTTCTTTTTGTTTGATTCATGTAGGGCGTTAGCAGCGGCGACCTGTCTTTTCAGAGATTCGATCTCAGCGGCTTTCTTTTTCTTGGAACTATCCAACCTCATCGCTAAGTCGCCAGCTTTGTTCCACTCATCTTTGAGGAACACTTTTTCCCTCTCAAGATATTCAATCCAAGCCGAAGCAGTTGCCAGCTCATCAACATGTTTACTCTCTAGCTCGGCAACCTTGCTCCTGAAGAAGGATGCGTCCTTTCGGGTATCTTCGATTCGGCACCTGTCCTTTCGCACATCTTGCTCGAAGGCGGCAACGATCTTATTGACGGATGCGACGAACTGGCCAAAGGGAGAAATATTATTAGTACTTGGTCTTTTATTCAGCAAAATATGCAATATCCAAACATACCTTGGTGCCTCGTCATTACAGAATGGCTCGGATCCTTCGTGTCTAAACGACATTAGCGCCGGCTCGGTAGAATCAGGATTGGCAGGCTTTTGGCGCCTCCTCTTCTCTTGTTTTTCCTTAGCCTTTTCCTTGTCAGCTTCAGAAGTGGAACGCTTACTGGGAGTCAATTTTTTGCCCTCGTTGTGTTGAGATATTACCGAATTAGAAGGTCTGGCAATCGAAACAAGAGCTGAAACCACTTCCTTTGCTTCGACATCGAGAATTGGAGGCTCGGAAAGAGTTATTTGCTCTATTCCGGTGTCAATTTGGCCAATCACCGCAGGGTTTGGCTCAGCGGGGCTGCCTTCTGAAATGTTAAATCGATGCCTCAATGCTTCCAAGGATTATGCAGTGAACAAAGACGAACCACGTGGGTCGGCTCGTCTCTTAGGAGCCTTCTTCTTCCTGGGTTTTTGCCTCGTCGATGTGCTAGCTTGTTGGCTCGCAAACAACCTCTCCAACTGCACTTTTTGGCCTCGTCAAGACTATACTCCGTTGGCTCCACTTTGATTTCTTCAAGGGCTTTCTGTATCAAGTTTGCCTCAGCATCCGCCTCGGCATCGAAAGCATTATCAACCAAAGACAGGATATCGATCCAAACAGCTGAGAAACAGGCTCAATTGGTTCGGTAACTTGAGGAGACAACACCATCTTTCGACCTAACAGTGAAGCAGAGTTTTCTGAACCAACAGAATCTTCTAGCTCAGCGGTATGCGACATCAAAGATCTTGGCTCAGAAAGACACCGGATACTTAGCAAACAAAATTTTGAAGAAAATCTTGGCTCGGAGACACAAAAGATCTGGGCAACACCGTGATCCAGATAACGATGGATCGGGAAATTCGTTAACCCACCGCAGGCGTATGAAGATGAATCGGAAAATGCAAGGAGTCGCCGGAAGAATTCGAAGATGGATGGAATAGATTAAGGAACCACCGAGCCACGTTCAAAGATAGGTCAGAAAACTCAAAGATTCGGCGGCGGAATAGTAGAAATCAACAAAAACCTAGCCAAAACTTAAAACATAAAAAGAGAGAAAAGAAGAGAGAGAAGAGAACTATATGTCTTTACGGAAATTTGGAAAAATGAGTTATGAGGATTGGGACGAGAATCTGAATATATAGACGCTTAAAAGCACAGCGCATGATACCACACGACCTCGGGAACCAACGAAAACGTTTGTAGTTTCCAATAAAGTTATGGTTTGAGACAGCATGGTTCGGCAGTACAAAGCTGGCTCGGCAGCCAGACAACCCAGATAGCATGGTAATGTCGGCTGCCAAGACAATTCTACAATAATGTCGAACCAAACACGGCTTAGCAGTCAGACTATCTAGACAGCACGGTAACATCGGCTGACAAGACAATTCTACAATAATGCCGAACCAAAGATGGCTCGGCAGCCAGACAGCACGGTAACGTCGGCTGACAAGACAATTCTACAATAATGTCGAACCAAAGACGGCTCGGCAGTCAGACAACCCAGATAGCACGGTAACATCGACTGCCAAGATAATTCTACAATAATGCCGAACCAAAGACGGCTCGGCAGTCAGACAATCCAGACAGCACGGTAACTCGGCTGCCAAGACAATTCTACAATAATGCCGAACCAAAGCTGGTTCGGCAGCACGACAGCCTGAACTACTTTTTGACATGATGAGCCAAAACGGCTCGGTAAAACAAATAACGAAGTGGTTTGGCGATAACGCACACCTGAATAGCTCGGCAATGGATCAAAGATGGCTCAACAACATAGCATGCCAGTGTGGCTGGGTAACAAACACTTCAGTAAATGTTGTCTTACAGCGACAATACGGCGAGCCAAAATGGTTCGGCAAATATTTCCACCGCAGTGGTTCGGCAGCATAAGAGAGGTTTCGGAGGACAATCTCGGAAATGACCAACTTTAACCTCGTCATCATCATTACTGACTCTGACGAGCTGGGGGGGGCTAACTGTTGGGGTCAATTTCCACCCTATCGAGATTGACCACCGAAAATGGCTAAGTAAATATTTTGGGCCTAGCCAAACTCGGTGGGAGTGTGGATGGGCCGAACCAACTTCGGTGGTACGCAAAAAACCAACAAACGGTGACAAGCCAACATGTCAGCGACGAACCAACATGTCGGCGACAAACCAACCAACGGTGACGAGCCAACATTTTGGAGACGAGCCAAAACACCTGGTGGAGCACTAAAATAACGGTGACGAGCCAAAGTATGGGCGACGAGACAACATTTTGGGGACGAGCCAAAACACCTGGTGGCGCGCCAAAATAACGGTGACGAGCCAAAGTATGGGCGACGAGCCAACATTTTGGCGACGAACCAAAACACCTGGTGGTGCGCCAAAATAACGGTGATGAGCCAAAATATGGGCGGCGAGCTAACATTTTGACGACGAGCCAAAACACCTGGCGGCGCGCCAAAATAACGGTGACGAGCCAAAATATAGGCGACGAGCCAACATTTTGTGGACGAGCCAAAACACCGGCGACGCGCCAATATAACGGTGTATCTTGTGACCCAGCGAAGCAGCAAGCCCAACATCTTGTTGGGCCGAGGCAACGAGCCACAAGAGTTTGGTGGGCTAAGTTAGCAAGTCGAAGTAATAAGCCCACACCCGAACCGACTTAGACAAACCAGAGAAGAAAGGAAATCCCAAACAATAAGAAAGTTTTCTTTTATCGTTTAAAAAGAGGCCTAGCCGACTTATTTTTGTATAAATAGACATGTACCCCTTTGAAAAAAGGATCCACAATTTTTCGACCTAGAAAAACACTTGTTATTTTCTCTGCAACAACTTTCCAAACAGCTTTAATAAAAACACCATCTTTCGATCTCTGTTCTTGTGTTTTTTTCATAGAAATTTTTGAATCCCTTATTTTTCCTAACCAAGTTTAGTTGTGCGAGTTTCGACCCCCACAGTCACCCCGGCACAATCTTTCATTTCTTCGCGTTTTGTCTATCTTCTCCAATCTAATCCATCCCCCAAGCCATCCATTCATCACATAACTCTAAAGCTTCCAAGATCACATGAAAAGACACAAAACGAATGCAAACAAAATGCAAAATGACAAGTCCTATACTCTAAGATGAATAAGACTAAATGAGACTCAAAAGACAATGCAAATGACATGAAATGAGGTTGAAATAGCCTAATACATGTAAGAATCTCAAATATCAAATCCTCCGGTCTTGCCTTTTGTTTGTCCGCAAGCAAACAAGAAAACGTAATCCGAGAGAGAAGTTTGAAGGCGGGAACTCAAATCCAAAAGCCTCATGAAAAGAGTTCAATTCAATGTCCTTAAGAGTAGTAAATGAAAGCACAACCAAACTCTACTTAAGGAAATTTCGCCGTACTCATCACAAGTCCATCTTTTAATCTTAACCCCGGGACTTGAGAGAACTCTCACAATCACTTAACCCAACTCTTTGACATTCAGTAAAAGTGTTTGGCGTGGACTCGCAATGGGGTAATCGATCTAAACCATTTGGTTAGGTGGAAAAGGCTTTAAGTGTGAAGAAAAAGCGATTTATATGTTTTGTGACTACTCTCAAAGAATAAGACGCAAGTCATTACCAAAAATCAATGGAGAAATGAAACAATTCATGCATACAAGCATTCTTTTCCATTTTTCTACACAACCCAAAGATTTTTAGGATTATTTATAGGTATGGGTCGAATCTTTTCTATGAGAGATATAGAGTTGAGATCTTCTCCCTTGAAGCTCAAAAACAAAAATAAGAAAAATCTCTTGAATAATAAGCGTATGTTCTGTCTAAAGTGGCTAAAAACGTGGATTTATAGGCCTAAATCTCTTTTGGGTCGGTTTTGGAAAAATCCTGCGAATTAGGAAAATCGCCTTTTTGCATAAAGGAACGGTCTCATACATGGGCTCTGCAACCGGTCTCTCCACCTGGTCTTCAACAGGACAGGAAAAAAATTAAAGGTATACAGCCAGTGCTTCAGAGGACTTTTCAAGCCATAGTGCATTTTCTTCGTCTTGAGGCTGGTCTCTCCATCCAAGCTTGACTAAGGTATAATAGAAATCTGGAGAGCTGGACCGGATGTGTGGCCCGGTCATATGGCCCTGGTTGTACATCTGGTCCATGGACCCGGTCGATGCACCTTGTACTCTGTCTTCTACACTTGTTTCCTTCGCGGACCAGAATGACATATCTTCACGAGAATTGGTGTATCTTTTTGACCATTGATCCAAATAACCTCAATAAGCTGACTCATGTTACTATTTTGTGCCCAAATTTCAGCTAAATCCAATGTCTGTAAGGTCTCCAAAGGTTGTTAGACATTTGATACTTCGACACTGTGCAATATCTCGGTTTTCTTGACTTTTGTCCAATTGACTTGTAAATGATTTCTAAACACTACAAACACACTAAAACTACCACTTACGGCATAAAACCACATAAAATCATTAGATATAATAATAAAAATCATAAAAACCAGGATACATCAACTCACCCAGACTTAGATCTTTGTTTTTTCTAAAGCAGGACAAAAATCATAAGTACATAAAAGAGGTTCGAAAACACGGGAACTCACATATCTTGGGAATCATGTTCTGAAAGAGAATCTGCAGTCCCTCCACGACTTTTGTAGCTTGGTCCATACTCCTAATCCCAATCCTAGAAAAACCTTGAATTCACATTAGTTGACTCTTGACATTCATTTAAAGTTGGTGTGTGCTTTCTCATCAAAGGAAATCCATCAGGGTAGTAGGTGAAAGAATGATTAATTTGCGGCGAGGCTAAAGTGTTTGCGGTTCTCAAATACTTCGGAGGATACAAGACATTATACAAAATCGTAAGAGAGAATGGACCTATTGATGTCTACATTTTCCAGCCACCTCTTCCTCAACCAAACTTCACTGTAAATCTACTGCAAGTCACTGCAAGTCACTGCATATGAACTATAGACATTTTCCCTTAGGCTTTTTGTTGACCTTGAGACCTTTTTATGCTTTTCCAATCCCCTTTCTCTTAGATTCACGTTTTCTTTTTGTTTTTTAATTTTTTTTTAATTTTTTTTTAATTTTTTTTTCTTCAGAGAGTGGAATCGATTCTTGATACTTAGTCTCAGAGGGCCACAAAATTTTGACTTTGAATTTCTCAAGGAAAAACGTGTAGACTCATCTCAGATCGTCCCACTTCACCAGGTTTTCTTAGGTGCTGCATTTGTAATGGCTAGAAATTGTGTCGATCCTTTCTCTCCGACTTTTTTGCACATATATGCACATATGACAATGGAAAACAAACTTGCAAGAGTTCTGAAAGAAGGCAAGGTAAATGTGGGTACCAAATTAAATATGAGTTTGGCCATTCAGGGTCAGGAAAAAGTGGTAAAAAGGTGAAAGAAGATCCTGAATGTCTAATGTGTTTCCCTGATATCAAACCCTTGATGAAAACATTTAAATCCAGTTAATAGTCCAAATAGTGAGTCAACATCAGTGCCATCAAGATTTCTGCAAGTTGGAATTTGCTCGGGGGAGTCCCGTCATGTGGTTTCTAGTTTGGACACCTCGAAAAAACTTTGATAGAATGATCACAAAAAATCTCGATCATTCATGAATCCCTGAAAGGTCTTAGTTCCCTACAAATTTTGACTCAATAAAACGACTCAAGAAAAATTAAAATGACTCGATAAAACATCAAAATGACACAAAGAAAGAAAAATCTATTAGTAACAGGATAAACACCTCCCCCAGACTTACTTCACACAGTCCCCGGTGTAGAAGCAATTAACAGGAAAATGGTGGAACAAACTCAATAAAAAGAAAATAAAACAAGGGAAAGATGTATATGGAAATATGATGGAACACAGTTACCTGAATGGAGAACCAAGGGTTGGGTTGGTTGGGTAACATATAATCTCAATCGATGGCATCTCCTCCCCTTGCACCAGATTCTTGTCTTGGTCTACGAAATCCTTATGCAAAATCTCTCAAAATCAAGTGATTAGAGCATGAACCCCCAAAAATGTGAAAATATGTGTTCTTGGATCCAAAATCTCTCATGTATGAGATGAAGGGTAGAGGTTTTGATCCAAAATACACCAAAATCATGTGTAACACGTTTTTGGTTTATGGGGAAAGGAAAAAATCCGGTTTCAATTGGTTTGGAAATATTTTGGGAAAGTGGAAGAGAACTAATTACCTTTGTTGGGGGAGAATACCGGATGGAGTAAGGGAGGCGTGAGGCCGGGCCACGCACCCAGTCTTCGCGGGTGTAGTTTTGTCACCCGAGCCATGCATCCGGACTTTGAGAGTTCAAGGAAGGACAAGACCATATGGAGCAAGGGTCTCTCCGCCCGAGCCATGCATCCGGGCTTTGAGAGTTCAAGGAAGGACCGGACGCGTTATACGCGTGTTCCACCTATGCCATGCACTCTGTTTTGACCAAATTTGATTACTTCATGCTATTTCTCCAAATATTTTCCATTAAATTCTATAAAATAAAAAAATAAAACATGTTAGACTATACTCCTATTAATATGTACAAGAGTACCTATGGGTTGTCTCCCATAAAGCGCTTAGTAAAAGTCTTTAACTTGACTTTGATGTCCTTTAGGCGTGAGATGAATCTTCTAAAGGAATTGAAGCTGCTTTAGGATTTTCGGCCTCTACACTTGGCTGATTAAGAAAAATTTCTTTCGGATCAAGCTTTTCTCCTCTTACACCTTGAAGAACAATCGCTTTGGAAAAAGCTTTAAAGTGGTTGTAAGATTTTCCTTGAAGATTTCCTTGTCTTTGTCAATCAACTTCTCTGAGAGAATTATTTGAATATTTGAAAAAGACGTGGGTATCTTCTTGTGATGAAATTCAACTTCATCAATGTCATCATCACCCTTTGAAGGAGTCAAAATGGAATGAATGTCTTTTGGAACATTTTTACTTTTGATTTCGACGGTTTGGCAACCTTCTTGATGTCCATGTGTGGGGTGTTCTTTGGACGTTTTTCACCTTCTTCTTGTCATCACCAGGCTCTAAAATTTGCTTCTTATCATCAGAGATTGCCACACAAGGTCCTCTTTTATGATGCACCGCAAAGTAAAAGACCCCTTTGTTGATCTTAGTGAAAAAGACTCTCTGGTTGGGAAAATCTACCAATGCTCCAACAATAGCGAAGAACTCAGATTCAAGGATCAATGGCTTATGCTTGTCTTTTCTCATCTTGACAATGTGAAAGTCGGTAAGAACAAGACAATGCCCCACTTAAAAGTAACATATTGGACAAGAATCCATGAGGAGTTTCGAAAGACGAATTTGCGTATTCTATGGAAATCCTAACTCTTATGCAATGGTTTTAGTCATGATATTCACGTTGGCACATGTATCACAAAGAGAATTGTTGAACTCAACTCCATTAATAGAGTATGGAACAACAAACTTTAAGGACTTTCCTGCTTTGGAAGTGTCTTCAATCTGCATTTTTGTGCTCTCTTTGATTCCTTTGGGAAAGGCTCGTCAGGCTCAAGCCATATCATCACATCTTCCATCTTAGGAGTTTGCTTTGAGATAGGCTGGTAGTCATTTTTTTCTTCAGTCGATACAGCATTGCAAATGTTTTTTCTTTGGCTTCATCTTGTCTTTTGACTGCTTCTGCAGTTTGAACCACTTGGATGTCGAGTTTCTTTACATGTATAGAGAGAGACTCGAATTTGTTGTTCAGGTCGTTGTACATGCTATCCACCTTGACATTGATGTCGGATGCAACCTTTTGTTGACTCTGTAGCAGCTGCTGTATGAGAAACTCAACCTTGTTGTCCTGGGGGGCCAAAACAACAGGAGCTCGCATAAGATCTTGGAATGGAATGAACCGCGATTTCTGCTGGAAGTTGTCATAACCAAAATTGACTCCTTCGGCTTGTACCTTATTCTGAAATCCCTGCTGGAAATTGTTATGGCCCTGAAATGGAACAAATGACTTTGCTTGGAATGCCTTGACCTGGTGTCCTTGCGCCACTGCTTGTTGTTGTTGAGGATACACTTGATCATGTAGGTTCTCGACATTAGGATTTTTGTAGGACAGATTCGGATGACTCTTGAAGTTCTGGTTGAAGCCACGGTTTTGGTAATTCCCTTGTCCACTGAGGTAGTTCACTTCCTCTTGCTGCTCATCAGACTCATCTGCATCATAGTCTTGGTACGCTTCAGCAGCTGCGTTTCCTGAATCTTCAACAACATGGACAGCCCTTTGCCGATTTTGAAGGAGCTTTTGGAGATTTGGGCTTTGGATTGAGCGAGTTGAGCCATCATTGTTCTGAGCTCAGCCAACTGCTTAGAATCATCACTTGGCGGATGTGTTGACAGATCAAAATCTGCCCAGTGATTGCTGTTGGAAGATGCTAGATTGTCCAATAGAGTGTAAGCTTCTGATATGGTCTTTGTGGCAAAATCTCTATTGCTTGCAATGTCTAAGCACAATTGGTACTTGTACTCAATCCTTCTGTAGGATGTGCTCAAGATGTTGGCGTCAGTAAACCCATGATGTGGGCAATCTCTGATGTACTCCCTGTAGCGATCACATGCTTCATGAAGAGTCTCCATAAGTCCTTGCTGAAATCCCTGGATCTTGTTCACGAGAAGGTTAGTCTTAGCCTTGTTGTAGAAGTGGGCAAGGAACGCAAACTTGCACTCATCCCAGGTTGTGATAGACTCAGCAGGAAGATACTTCAACCACCTATGAGCTTTGTCGCTAAGAGAGAACGGGAAGAGTTTGCACTTCAGATAGTCTACAGGGACTCCATTAGAACAATTTGTGTTGCAAATCTCCTCGAAAATCTCTATGTGGTCCATAGGATTCTCTTGTGATAGCCCATGAAATTGGTTTTTCTTAACCAAAGCGATGATTAGGCGCTTGATCTCGTAATCTTGCCTCTGGATGGGTGGTGGTCGGATCGCAGCTCGATCTCAAAAGTACTAATCAGGAGCATCATATTCTACCAAAGGGAGGGATTGGGGGTTCTCTTTTCTTCACCGGCGGCTGCTGGTTGTTCCCAACTAGAGGGGGTTATTGGAATCCACCAGCACCATACAACGGTGCATCATTGTGGCCATCTATTGGCCTAGACTTATAGGAAACATTTAGTTCCCCCGGCAACGGCGCCAAAAACTTGATATTCTCGGGTTTTAACCTCAGCAACCACTGCAAGTGCACAATAGCTCAGTATTATAAGAGGTGTCAAAATTCCAAGAGACCAATTGCCACACTACAAATCTTCGAGAGAAAAGAAGAGGTAAGACGAAAAAATATGAGTTATGGTTATTATGAGTCACGGATTTATGCAAGGAATTATAAAAAGAAGTAATCAAAAACTCGTGAGAAAATTAATAAGAGAAAAGCGTAAGGTTTCGAGTTTATCGCAAAGAATCATGAATTGCAGAAAATCAGATTATTCAACAGGAAATTAATTAATAACTGTCTTAAACTCAAATCACTATGGTATAATTAGCCTACTCTCGTAGTACTAATCACTATGTCAACAACCTAAATCTCTAAACTCGTTTGATATTTAAGAAGTTAAACATGCAGTAAGTTCATGTTCAATTTGTTCAAAAAACTCTTTGATGCATTTGTATTGTAGCATCCTTACCATACATTTTCCTTATCTTTTATAGTCATTAAAATCATATTTTGCATATTTTTTCATTTTAGTTTCCATTTAGTGTAGATTGAGTCTTAGAGTCTTGAAATCCTAAGCTTTTTCTGATTTTCTTTATCCTTTGGAAAAAAAAAAAAGAAACCTTTGGATCTTTGCATGTTTAAGGATAAAGTCTCCATCTTTATGCATAATTAGTGAAGTTTTCTCTTAATCTCCCTTCTTTAATCTTTCATTTTGTTTTCCTCTGTTTATGCTTTTGTTGTTTTCATCATTACGAGTGAGTAGTTTCTCTAGTGGATTATGGGTAGAGTAGATTATGATGTTTGGTGTATGATTAGTCATGCTTAGGTCTAGATTAGTATGATTTCCCATGTTTAGAGAGAACCCATTGCTAGGATTGAAGTAATTAATCAATTCCTAGATCATGGTCTTTTCATGCCTGAAAGGTGTTTGTGAAAACATCTAGGAGACTCTAAATCATGCTTTTCATATCTTAGCCAACTAAGACTTGATTTTTAAGGTTATTAGTAGACTTATATGGACTTATACACTAATGATCTCTAATCTACTTCAATAGGGATCGAAAGATTGTCATTTTGGGTGATTAGTAGAATGGATTAGTATTTGTGAAAGTGAACTAATCTACTTGTTATGATCCATTCTTGGAAATGGTTTATCGTATGATTTAGCATCATTAGTCATTAGTTAAGCATCTTAGTCTATGATCTCTACCCCAAAGTCGATACCTTTATCTCTTTGATCAAATCGAATTTGTTTTTGCTTTTGTTGGCTTTTTGTTGACTTTTCTAAATTGCTTTCTTTAAGTTTGATTTGTTTATGCGTGCTTTCTTTTATGTTTTTTGTTCTTGTTTAGTCACTTTACTTGCTTATTGCATCGTTTGCTTAGTTGTTAGTTTGGTTACCAAATCACAATAATTTTAATTGGCTTAGCTTCAATAGTTTCTAGTATTTCTATTGTTCTAAAACATACTCCTTGTGGAGGAATGACCTCTAAGTATTACAATGACATTGCTATGCACTTGTGGTTTATTGCTTAGAGTTTAACGCTTAGTAGTAGTTGTATCTTGGGTTTATTTTATATTCAAACTTACAATAATCTACGCTATCACTCCTTAAATCAGCTCTCGTTGCTTAAGATGTGTTGCTCATCTAGACTAGTTCAAACAATTTAACAACAGTTTTGGTGAGTAATTTAACCTAAGAACAGCTCCTAGGTGATCAATCAAGCATACAACATTAAGCGCAAATCATAGATGAAAAACCGAATGAATTTCCCTATCTAAACAATCATCAAGTTAACAATCCATTATATCTCTTTGAATCCCTTCAACCTAACTAGAAGATTACTAAGACAAAATTATAGAAAACAAGCAAAGAGATGTAGAAGAGATCATAATAAAATCAATAAAGAAGTATGAGGGTTCAGAAATCTTCTCTATGAGAGATATAGAGTTGAGATCTTCTCCCTTGAAGCTCAAAAATAAAAATAAGAAAAAGCTCTTGAATAATAAGCGTATATTCTATCTAAAGTGGCTAAAAATGTGTATTGATAGGTCTAGGTCTCTTTTGGGTAGGTTTGGAGAAGTCCTGCGAATTAGGAAAATCGCATTTTTCTGCATAAAGGAACGGTCTCGTGCAGGGGCTATGCACCCAGTCTCTCCACCTTTTCTTCAACAGGACAAGACAAAAATCAAAGGTATACACCTGGTCCTTCCATCCGGTCCTTCAGAGGACTTTTCAAGCGTGGGCGCGTTTTCTTCGTCTTGAGGTCGGTCTTTCCATTCGGGCTTCACTAAGGTCGAATGAAAATCTGGAGAGGTGGACTGGATGCATTTCCCGGTCATATGGCCCTGGTTGTACACCTGGTTCATGCACCTTGTACGCTGTCTTCTGCACTTGTTTCTTTTGCCGACCATAATGACATGTCTTCACGAGAATTGGTGTATCTTTCTAACGATTGATCCAAATGAACTCAATATACTTCTGGATGAAAGCTGACTCAAGTGACTATCCTGTGCCCAAATTTCAGCGCAATCCAATATTTTTAAGGCCTCCAACAGTTGTCGAACTTCTAATGCTTTGAAACTGTCCAATATCTCAGTTTTCTTGATTTTTTGTCCAATTGACATGTAAAGGACTTTAAAAACTACAAACACACTAAAACTAACATTCAAGCATAAAATCCCATAAAATCCATTAATAAAAACCGTATTAAAAACCGTAAAAACGAAGATTGCATTCCAATTGGTGACTCTTTTTTCGGATGAGAAATTTCGAAAAATTGTACATGTATGCCGATCGATCGATCAGTGAGGGCCAAATTGATCGAAAGGTGTTGATCTATAGCTTCTAAATTCTTCCGGATGTGCGATCGATCGATTGGTGATGACCGATCAATCGCTGGGTCGATCGATCGATTGGTATCCTACAGTTTCACCTTTTCGATCATTTTTGGAATTACTAAATTAAATTCGTTAAAACCAAATAAATTAAACTAAAACTAGACACTTACCAGCTGATTGCCTCCCACTAAGCACTTCTATTTAAAGTCGTTTAGCTCAACTTGGATGCCATTATTTTATAGGCGAGTTGAGAAACATCTAAGGAAATTGGTGCTTCCTTAGATCTTTCGGTGTTGCTTGCTGCTGGATCAGGAGTTTCATGCTTGATTGTCATCTTGTTCATGTCCTTTTTCCTTAGAACATTATCTTCAAGAAGCACCCTCTTAGTAAATTCTACCATTTGTTGAATTTTCTCTGAACTTGCATCTTTTAGCAAGGGAGGCATCACGAGCTTGAGGTTGGCAAACTTTCTTCTTTTCATCTTGTCAGTGTCCTTGATTACCCTGACCTCTTCTTTGTCAGCCTTAGGAATGATCATCTTGTCGTCAAGATCTAAAGCCATCTTTTTCCAATGCTAGTTGTTCCTGCATGAAAACCATTCAATGAAACTACAGGGTAAAAGACGCATATTTCAAATTTTATAAAGGATATACTCTGGTTTAAGAAGTCAATGACAGCCCGCACAGTAGCCAAGAAAGTTCTCCCAAGTATCAAAGGTATATCCTCATCTATTTCCAAGATGTTGAAATATGCACGTACTATGTTTCTTGCGATTTGAAGTTGCAAGTCTCGAACCACACCTTTTGGAGCTTTCATTGAGGAGTCTCCAAACACTAGTGGTATTAGATGGCATGAACTTATGAAGTCGTGACTTCTGTGTGGCTATTATAGACATAACATTAACGTTAAAACCAATATCACAAAGAAAGGATTTGTTGCCTGCAATTCTGCAAGAAAAGATGAATTGTCCTAGATCTCTTTCTGTGAGAAGCATCTTTATCGAAGGTTTGGGCCTATTAGCTTTGTTTCCTCTGGGTTCTAGATTGTTGATTTAGATTTCTCCTTCAGAATCTGAGGATATGGATTCGTCATCTAGCATCAAATAAGGATGGGGAATCAAGACGTTCTCTATGAAATTGCAGTAGTTCTTGGGGTTGTTTTCCACCTTTCCTGGAAGTACTCCATTTTGTCTTTTGACAGAATATGCAGTTTGAGCAACCTGGACATCCATCTTCTTCACATGTAGAGATAGTTCTTAGAACTTCCCATTCAGTTCGATGTTGATGCCTTCAACTCTAGCATTGAAATCCCCGACAATGGTGCCAAAAACTTGATGCGAGCCAGTTTTTACACTAAGACTAATAATGCAAAGCTGCAAGTGCACAACAAATAGATTGTAGTACTTAAGGAATCGGTCCCACAGAGACTTTGAATGCACAATGGTAATACATAAATAAGAATTAAGCTAAGTAAAAATAGATTTTTATGGGTTTTGAATGCAGGTAAATAAAAGCTGTAATTTAAAATAGATTAAAACAATAAAAGAAATAGGGTTATTCTTTTAGGAATTAGGAGATAAAATCGGAAAAAGAAAAAATTCCTTTTTTAGGAGGCCGAAGCGATCGATCGCTTCATAAAATCCTTTCTCAGCCAAATATTCGTAATTAAGATCGATGAATCGCAGGGGTGCTAATCTATCGATCGTGATTCATGTGCTCTTCTTAGTGCTCCTCTAACCTGGATCAACTAGTCTTCAGTAAATCTAACATATCTTGATATCGTACCGTTGGATTTTTACGATCTAATATAGAATTCGAAGCTAACACTCCCATCTATCTTATGGTAAAATTTGAGCTTCATCCAACGGTGGAAAGGCCTCCATCTGATGCGAAAACTTTGATGCTCATGATCTGTCCTATCTTCAAATTGCTTGTTTTGCATCTTTTTGGTCCCATTTGCTTTAATTCCCTGTATAGACTCAAATATCTACAAAAACACTAAAAGCAGCAATAAAATACCAAAAACAAGTAGTTTATTTACTAAAAACACATTAAAAACCGGTAAAAACTAAGGTATATCACATAGGAGTGACGCGATGGTTGTGGGAAGAAGAATAGGTTTGGTGGTTCCTTTCTTCATATTGGATTTCCTCATCTTCATCTTCATCATCGAAGGATTCATTCTCGGAAGAGATATACCCCCAGCATTTTCCTCATCTTAGCCTCTATGTGCGTCACTATAAGCCGGAGCCACTTGTTTATGCATTATTGAAGCTTGTAGACGCGATGGAAATTCTATCGGACTCCCCTTGGCTTGAATGGAATATCCGGTAAGGTTGGATTGTTAAGTTCTCCTAGAGGTTGAGCTTGAGGCTGTGATGGAGCTCATGCTTGTGTAGGAGCTTGGTGATGTAGAGGAGCTTGGTCTTCTTCGACTTAATGGTTGAAGGCGATGTTCTCGAAGTTGTTAATAGAGGTATTATTTACATTAGACAATTGAAAATGCACCTCCTCTTGTTAGGACCTCGAAATGTGTAGATTACCTCGCCTTCTTCTAGAGTATCCTTTATCATCTTGCACTTGATAAAGTAAGCATAGCCAATGTACTCCATTTGGGTTTCGTAGTGGAGGAGATCTAGAGGGACCTTAGCCTTCCCGAATAGAGGTATGAGGACACCCCCAATGTAGAGATCGGGGTATGCCGTGTCCTTAACCTCATTGCGATAAGAAGCCAACTCCTTAGCAAAAATGAATCCAAGGTTCACATCATTGCCAAAGTCTTCTTGAAGCAAATATCCATCTTCATCCCTTATAATATGCTTAAGACCTTGGAAAAGGAGGCTAAGCTCTTCGACTCGGACTTGGCTAGTGTCATACCTAACAAAGATGGTGTTTGTTATGAGCTTCTGAATGATGCTTAAAGTAGGATTTTGCACCAATGAAGCCTTAATCCTCCCGGCTTTATATGGTCCCGTTGCAATGACCTTCCAAAACTTTTTCGCATTGTTGAATGGAGAAACCCATCGGGAAAACCATAATCTTCACACACTTAAGTTATAGAGAGCTTGTAGATATTATTCTCTATCTTGAAGTGCAAGTTGCATTTACTAGGTTTCTTCTTCGTTGGATTATCATACTTGACCTCCAATGTAGATAGGAATTGCTTTGTGACATCCAGAAAGTGCACTCCACGATAGGTAGCAAAGAACCCAAACCCCATACGCGTGAGTACCTCGGTGACATCCTAAAGTAGCCCAAAATGTCGAAGGAAATGGGGTAACATAAACTGTGTTGGATGAATCTTGACCTGTCGGATGATTTTATATACCGCTATTTTCTTCTCTTCCCATTCAACCGATGGGTGGTGGTAGGGACACCGCTTCTTGTTGTACCTCTGGTTCAACCACTCTCGCGGTTTCTTTTCTCTTTGATGCTCTTACGGGTTGTTTTCATTTCCCTTTGAAAGTGGAAATTTTTCTCTTAGAAATCGTTGCAGTTTGAGATGTGGTTGGATTAGAAAGCTTGGTTTTTTTTCCTCATGTTTCAACCATTGTATCTACAACATCATCGAAAGAATGAGAAAAAGGCAAATTCGATTAAGAACTCTATATCCACAAACCAAGTTCAAACACATCAAGCATCATTACATTTGAGAACTAGCTCAAGAATGGCCCATCAAAGCTACCCAATTCTCAACAATTGCACTTTTAACTCAGAACACTTAACTTGTCAAAATTGATAGTTTTTCATGAATATTTGTGAATTGGAACAAGACATCAAGTGTTGACAACTAAGCTTCAATGAGTGAATCAAATGCAAGTGAAGCCCCAAAAAAAGAGAAATTTCCCCAAAATTTTCAAATTTTCGTCACTTAGAACTCTATGTGAGAACATTTCAAATTTTTCTTTGAATATAGCAA
Source organism: Pseudoturritis turrita (assembly GCA_900406555.1). Classification (NCBI taxonomy): domain Eukaryota; kingdom Viridiplantae; phylum Streptophyta; class Magnoliopsida; order Brassicales; family Brassicaceae; genus Pseudoturritis; species Pseudoturritis turrita. The sequence continues at coordinate 224,590 of OVBL01000820.1, forward strand.
ATTAGGTATGGAAATCACCAAGGAAGCAACATACATAATAACCCAAGCATCATCTATGATTTCCGTACCCTATTCAAGCTAAACAAGCAAGTTTTAAATCATTATATTTTAGGGGAAATCCATGGAAGAGAGAGTTTTGAGCATTTATACCTTGGGGTTTTGAGATGGGAGTGACTAAATCAATGAAAATGGACTTTTAATTTAGAACACTTAACTTGTCAAAATTGATGTTTTTTCATGAAAAATTGTGAATTTGAACAGGATATCAAGTGGTGACAACTAAGCATCAATGAGTGAATCAAATGCAAGTGAAAGTCCAAAAATATAAAAAAATTCCCCAAAAATTTGAAATTTTTGTCAGTTAAAACTCTAGGTGAGAAAAATTCAAAATTTTCATTGAATATAGCAAATTAGGTATGGAAATCATCAAGAAAGCAACATACATAATAACCCAAGCATAATCTATGATTTCCGGACGCTATTCAAGCTAAACAAGCAAGTTTTGAATCATTATGTTGTTGGGAAAATCCATGGAAGAGAGAGTTTTGAGCATTCATACCTTGGAGTTTTGAGATGGGAGTGACAAAATCAATGAAAATGGAGAAAACCAGCAAATTTGATGAAGAACCAATGAAAAGGTGAAAAGATGAAGAAGTTCTTTGATTTTCTTGTGTAAAAATCATAAATGGAGGAAGAAGAAGAAGGGGAATTTGCCTGTGGGGAAATGAGGAGAAGAAAACCAGACCAAAATTGGGTAAAATTGAAGTTAAACCACAAATCATTTAAGGTAAACTGAGCATTTGACCAAATCGGAGAGAAATTTCAAACCATGCTTGCCGTATTGGGATGTTAATATCAAGTTAAAATCTGATTCATATGACAGACGGAATTTCCAGGAAGCTTGTTTTGGGCGTAGACAGTATCTGGCAGTCTGAATTGGGTGCCAACGATTTAGATGGTATTTTAATTTGTCTCCCAATTGATATTTTCTTCACGTCTTTCCCTCAGATTCATCCACCGAATTATCTCGAGGTTTCTTACAATCAAACACACAAAAACACAGCCAAAACAATTCAAAAGTATATACAAAGGATACAATGGGATTGTCTCCCAAACGCATTTATTTTACGTCTCTAGCTTAACGTTGATGGCGATACTTGGAGGGTCCGAAAGAGGAACCATAGTGGCTTCCTTAATCGTAGTATCCACGAGATAAGTCTTACACATTTGTCCGTTCACGGCAAATTCTCCTCCGGTCTTGTTCCATAAAACGAGTATACCGTAAGGACATATCTCTTTGACTTTAAACGGTCCCGACCATCTCGATTTAAGCTTACCCAAGAACAACTTCACCCTTGAGTTGAATAGCAGCACAAGATCACCGGCTTGGAAGTCTCTCTTTAAAATCTTCTTATCATGGAACGCCTTTATCTTTTCCTTGTAGATTGGGGGACTCTCATAGTCGTCTTGTGTTATCTCATCAAGTTCCTCTAGTTGAATCAACCTCTTCATAGAGGTCTTCTTGAGGTCAAAGTTAAGAAACTTGATAGCCCATAAAACCTTGTATTTCAACTCTACCACTAGATGACAACTCTTTCCATAGATAAGATTGAAAGGTGTTGTACTAATTCGTATCTTGTAGGCGGTTCTATATGCCCATAAAGTATCGTCTAATTTCATAGCCCAATCGTTCTTTGTCTTCCCAACCATCTTTTCCAATATGGCTTTGATTTGGCGGTTGGAGACTTCAACTTGACCCGAAGTTTGAGGGTGATATGGTGTAGCCACTTTATGCTTGACTCCATGTTTTTTCAAGAGACTCTCAAACACCTTGTTGATGAACTAACTTTCACCATTGCTTATAACAAGTAAGAATCTTTGCTAGCTACATGAACTAGAGGATATTACATGACTATACATCTGAAATAAAATAATGTATGTTTAGTTACACCAACAAAATTATAATACATGGCGACATACACAAATTATATGACATTACATAGAAACACTTCTGAACAAAAACAATGTACTTTTAGCTATGCCAACAAAAGTATAATACATCATGACATGCACAAATACAAAGAAATTGTTATTTTGTATCAGAATTAACTTAAATAAATTCAAAAATCGATCCAAATCCAATTTTCTAACCCAAAAGACAAAGTTTGGAAAAATGGCTTCAACCCACTTGGACACATAGTCAACCGCTACCAAGATGTATTGGTTCCCATAAGAAGAAGGGAATGGTCTCATGAAGTCAATTCCCCACACATCAAACACCTCTACTTCGAGAATCGGGTTCAATGGTATCTCATTATGCTTACTAATGTTCCCTTTCGTTTGGCAAGCATCACATTTGAGCAATGAATTCATTGGAGTCCTTGAACATTGTATGCCACCAAAACCCCGCTTGTAAAATCTTTGAAACCGTCTTGGAAGTAGTAAAATGATCCCCATAATCCGAACCATGGCAATGAAACAATATAGCGTGCACTTCTTCCTCCAGGATACAAGTCCATATTTTAGCACTTCTTAGCATGAATTTTCCTTAACTTTTACATTCATTTAGATTCCATAATGCATATTTCTCTTCATATTAGGTTCCATTTGGTTTAGGTTTAGTCTTAGAGTCATAGGTCCATTTTGTTGCATTTGCATTGCATTTTGAGTCTATTTCAGGTACTATGGAGGCCGATGATGTTTCAAATCATCACACTTTAAGAGTTCCAGGGAACACCATTATGATATCATAAATATTTCAGGGATCAAATATTTTAATGATTTTCCCATGAGGCGCAATTCAAGTTGTTTTGTCCATTCATTTACTGGACAAATCTTTTTGATGTTTGGACTGCTAGTCCAAAAACTTCTCGTTCTTCAAACGAGTTTAATACAAACTTGATTGCTTCTTTTTCACTTATTGACCAATACTTATTCTCTCTACGCTCATCTACAGAGCGGAGATTCATGATCCTCATGATTAATTATACCGCGTGCAATATCATTTATATTGTTGACAATTGTCTTATCTTTGGTTCTCTCTTTTTCCCGTAAAGACATGGTTAATCGAGATCTATTTATCATTCTCATTGATTTTATTCAGGTACCTGATTTCATTATCAACCATGTCAACGGTCTCTTTACTCTTCTTCAGGAGTTTAATCTTCTTTTCAATAATTATTTGCTCCTTTTACTTTTTGAGGATTTTCTTTATCTTTGGAACCAAAGTAGCATATCACGTTTCTTACGTGCCATGGACTTAATAGATCGTCCTTCGGGGACTTTTATTCTTATTGGAGAATTTTAGCTGGAATATCAGATTTCACTTTTTCTCTTAAATGAATTATCCTTTGAACTTCAGGTTCATATTCATGAGGATCCATGATAGTTCTTTTCACGAAATCTCATCCATCAGCTGTTTATCTTTTCTCATAAGTGCTTCTGGCATTTGATTTGCAAGATGCTATCGATAGTGATCTTTTGAACTTTTGAAGTTTTGAACTTCAGGTTCACATTAATACTTTCAAGGATACCAACTATTTATTAATTTTCCCATGGAAAATTTTCTCATCAAAATGATGATTGCAAATCTTGCAATAAGCACATCTCTGATAGATGGCTTAACATATCATTACTACACTGCATGTTCTATGCCAAAGCATTGAGATTATATTTTACCATAATTGGTCTTTGAAATTCCTTGGATTTTCTTTATAAATGATTTATTAGGCTCATTTGAATGTGAACATGACCTTTTTTATGTTCTACTTTTTTTTTACGTACAATAAGTGATAAACTTTATGATTCAAAATTTCAAAGATTATCATACTTGTGATATTCATTCACCAAAATTATCAACTTACTTGTCGATATGATATTCTTTAATTTTCTCCCTCGAGATGATGACACTCTAGGTCCATTCATCTCGAACTGAATCTCATTTTAGGATCAACAACATATCCATCTAGGACCACATGTTTAATCTCAGATTCTTTTAACTTTCAATATGGGACTCTTAATACCCCCTCTCAAGATAATGGATCTTCTGGCCCATTCGTCTTAAACCGATTCTCACTTTTAGATCGGTTATACTCGGGGTATGACTTTGGGGATTGATTAAAGAAATCAACCATTATAGCCAACGAGCTCTTTTAACCAAAAATGGTGATTAATCCATGAATCATTTTATGATGGCCTTAATTTTGTTAAGACATGCTACGTGAAAAACTTATGGTTTTTCACATAAATTATCAATGATCCTTAATATCATTGTTGGACTGGGATGGCATAACCGGTTATAAAATTCTTTAACCAAGTAGTAAACTTCTTGTTTACTGCCATATATACTTCAACCAATTTAGTAAACTTCAGGTTTACTATACACTTTGTCATCTTTATTTTTTGTATATACCACATACATGCATGTCTCCATCATAAGCTATTCTGGAGCATGTCATCATCATATGCTTTTCTGGAGCGTTTGCACTGTCTAATATTGTATTGACATATGCCTCATAAATTCTCATGACAGACAAGTTTTTTTTTTTTTTTTTTAAATTTAAACAGGCATGATAAATAATTGAACATAATAATAACATAATTTAAAACAATTATTTCAGGAGGCAGAGTCTTCCATATAGTTTGCGATAATAATAATTAAAGGAAATAATAAATCAATAGGCATGGTCTTCCACATAATCAAAAAGGCAGAGCTTACCATAAGATTACGGAGACACAATCTTTAATTTGATCGAGGAGGCAGAGCCTATCATAAATAACGATCAATCTGAAAGACATATATAGCATATTATATGTCTTTCCATTTAATAATTTGGAGGCATAGCCTACCAAACATTCAAGGAGAAGGTATAACCTTACACTCCATAAATAACACATATAAATTGGGATCGACTAAAAAAATTAAATCTCATTCTTTTGGTATAGAACGAGTATAGAGCCAATCTTACTTTTTCGGTATATGAATGGATAGAGAATCGATCGTGTTCATAATGTATTATAAAATAATATAAAAATATATGTTATGTATGTATGTATATAATATTATTATGGACGTGAGAGAGAAAGACAAAGCTTTTGTATTCAATTCTTCTTCTTACAACATAGAGGAGGTAGTAAATGGATCAATATCTACTTAGTCGGTTAACCTTGTTTCTTAATGTTGAAGTAATAATAAAATAATAAGATATGGATAATTATTTATTTCTAACAGTGTATAGTTTTTAATTGTGAAAAATGATATGGAGTTGGAAAGTAGGTGCAGTTTTTTTTTTAAGAAAAATAAGTAGGTGTAGTTTTTTAAAACGATGTATTTCATATTTTGTCTGAGATTTAAACGTCATTTATTTTTGTCACATCATCGATCTATCCGAAAGTTATATAGCGGGTTGACTATGACTTAGTGTATTTGACATGTATTTTTTGCGAAACGAATCTATTTTGAAGTTTTTTTTGCAGAAAACCCTTTTTTATAAAATTTATTTTTTAAAATATTGGATGATTTATTGGATACGTTTATCCCAATATAATATTGGACAATTCTCAAAAATAAGTTTTTATTCCAAATGTACTTTTATTCCAAAAGCATTAGTGGTATTTTTGAACAAAAACTAGTGATAATATGTTTAGAACAAAAACTTATTTTAGTGGTATTTTAAGAAATTTGTCTATAATATTTGTACAATTTGACCCAAAAAAATGGCTAGTTTTTTTTTTTGTTGATAAAGGCGAATAGTTTATATGTTATAGAGAATAAACAAGTGAGATGAAATAGTAAACAAAATTACAGGAAAAAAATGAAGATACGAGCGTGGGAAAAAAAATTTGTGCATTTTCATTTCCAGTATGAATATCCGGCCGGCTCATAGGCAAATGACTACCTTTAAAAAAAAAAAATTAGCATACATATGGACACAAATATGTGAAATGTTTGGTCTTTTTAAAGGGAATAACTATTGGTGAAGTAGTAGTGACTCAAGTGGACACAATTATTTTGGGCCCAAGGAAGCAACCATAGTCGAGAATATTTGCTTGTAAGGTGCAACAGACGATCATATTATTAATTTCTAGCGGCTTGTATGAGGAATTCACTCGCTAAAGCAATAGTTGAAGCGATAATTCAAAACTTATGGATGAGATTGTTGGCTTAAATACATAAAATCTATATGTTGATGATTTTGAAATGGTTTCCATTAAAACATGGTGGGGAAAAACATTTCCGCAGGTATGACCGAAAACTTAGCTTACCCTCTTAATGACAAACACCATAAACAGGAATCAAACTAGCACGAGTGTCAAAATTTCCATCATCTACAACAAAGATCACACCTACGAGTGTCAAAATTGCCATAAATGTGTATACATTTCCATTTTATAAGTATCGCCTTGGACTGTTTGGTGAGAGCGTTATTCAAGTAGCTCTCGTTGTTCACAACTATCAGACTGTTTATTCAACTTCCTTTCTCAATTGAAGAAGCTCTTCAAATCATATCTTCATGTTATGTGATCATGCTATTAACTTTTTGTGTCATTGCGATTTTGTTTTGGTATTCGTGCGTATACATCTGGTTGTAAAAATGGTGTCGTATATCTTCTCTTCTCTATGGGTTTTAAATATTTTAGTCTACTAACTTTATTAGATTCAGTCTTAAAAACAACAATAAGTGGTGTTGTTTGGTTATTGAATCTCGGATTTTAATATTACTACGGTGATTAGCTCATTCAATTAGTAAAGTAGCTCATCCAATTAGTGAAGTACGAAACATCGTAATTAAATTAGAGTTAGCTTATGTATCGTATGAACTTTGAACTTTATTGTTGTGGTAAGATTCAGAAATACATATTTTAAAAAACAATTTTTCACCAACCAAGTTGAAGCTAAATAAAATGTACTTTTGGTTTCAATTTATGTAAGATGTAGTACCAAAATATAGATCACGAATATAAAATAGAATAAAAACATTTTTTCTAAAACTATAACAGAAGAAAAACTCTTACAAAATCAGAATCAGTCTAGAGAAATCTCACACATTATTTCCATAGTCCATTTATTTTTAGTTCCAAAACCATACAATTCATTTAATCAAGTTCTGACCAACAACTTAATTAGATAATACTATCAGAGAATGCCACAGATAAACTGATATGTCATGGTTTTTACCGGTTTTCAACCATGATATTCGTTGTTTTCTCGAGTATTTTCTATGTTTTTGAGTCTTTTCAGATTGAAACACGTTTGGATGGAATCTAAGACATAAAGAGCAAGAGATAGAGCAAATGAGCAGAAATGAGGAAATTTGACCAATTCTACTTTAATTTTCCTTTTATTTTCAACCAGAAAATGTTTATCATATATATTAGAGTTTTGAGCCATTGTTTAGGCTACACTTTCATTTTTCTAGACACTTTTACTTTTTACAAAACCTTTAATTTTCTATTCATACTTTTGGGCTTTTGGAGTTTTTTGGAGTTTCTAAGATTTTTGGGAGAAGATCTCTAAACCCTATTGACAATTTGGAGAAGATTTCCTCTTATTTATTGATTGATTTCATCATGTCTTTCATTATTTCATCTTTTGCTTTGATTTCTACCATGTCTGAGTAGTTTCATAGTTAGGTTTAGGATTTCAAAGAAATTTATGAATCATTGAATCAGACATAGATAGGAATTTATCATCTTGTCTTCACCTATCGTTGTTCTCTTTGCTTAGATTGAATTGATCACTTAATCTCTGATTTAGGGTTTAATCTATTCATCAAAAGTGTTATAGGTTTCCTGATAGAACATAGGTGAGCAAATTGTTATTAGCCAACGAAAGCTGATGTTAAGGCAATTTGTGAACATATCAAACCTTATCATTAATGCTTGTTTAGAATTCTAAGATCAAACGACAGTTTAGACTCTTAGGTTGCTAGATAAAGTGATTGATACCATGAAAGTGGATTGATTATACATTTATGTTTGAGTTTGAGACTGTGCTTTATCGTTCCCTGAATAATTTTCTGGTTCTTGATCTCTGAATTCCTGCGAATTGCCTTTGACCTAACGCTTGTTTTAATTGATTTTACATCGTTTTTGTATTGCTATTTCGCATCACAACAAACAACCATATTGTCATCTTAGTTTAGTTTCATTCATATAGATTCGTAGTGCGATACTTGGTTCTCGTGGATTCGATCCCTAAATACTACTTCGTTTGATGTGCACTTACAGTGATATTTTTGGGTTAAAACTCTGTGTATCATAAACCATGTTAGAAACAAATGCAATACTAAATAATTGTAACATTTAATTTAATATAATTTATTATAAATATGTATACTATTGAATAAATCATTTTATCTTATATTTGTGATTCAATATTTTTTGACATCTTTTATTATGAGAATTTTTGAGATATGTCACTTCTCAACTGCCACTTTGCAAAAATGCTACTGTTTAAAAATCTATACAAGCGTGCCACTCCATTTTTTCCATATCCCTAGATTACCCTTTGACTCATTTTAACCTAGCTTTTTGTATTGATTTTTTCAGATCTTGCCTCCAAACTCGAGAATTCCTCTAAAATCGCCGTCTCCTATATTTCAAATCTCTCCGTCTCCGATCTCATATCTCTGTCTCCGATTTCGCTGTCTCCGTCGCGATCTCCTCTGAGAAGATTCGAGAAAGAGTTGTTGTTGATCTGGTGGTGCGTTTGACGAAGAACATGGATCTGAGATTGGATCTGGTGGATTTGGGAAGAAGAAAGGTTGTTTAGCCCGATTAATGACCCGATTTGTTGAAGATCCGACTTGTGTTAGGTCAAGAACGGTGAAAAGTCAATTTCCGGGTAATATCCAGGGAAGGTAGAAAAAGAAGAAGGAGGAAGAGAAAACGCAAACGCGGAAGAAGAATAATCGGAAACGCTTTTGAATAGTTTATAAAACCTTTTAAATACCTTATAAAACCTTTTAAATAGAGTTTAGTTTTGAAGGTATAACACTTGAAGTGTTTTGGAGGAGGAGTCTTTTAAATACATTATCAAACCTTTTAAATACCTTATAAAACCTTTTATATAGCTTATAAAACCTTTTAAATACCTTATAAAACCTTTTAAATACCTTATAAAACTGTTTATAAATATTATAAAACTATTTAAAAATATTATAAAACATATAATACCTTATTGTTTCTTGTGATGCTTAACTTTGTTGTTTACTGATCAATTCTTACACGAATACTTTTGTTCTTGTTTTGTCTATGTTGATGCATAAACTTCTGAGAGCACTTGGAGTGTTTGCGGGAGGAGTTTTTTAAATACCTTTTAGTACCTTATACAACCTTTTAAAAAGCTTATAAAATATTTTAAATACATTATAAAACTGTTTTAAAACATTATAAAACTATTAAAAACTCATAAAATACTTTTTTACGCAGTTATAGAGATCAATCGTCTCCAGCTTTAGAAGATGTCTATCTAACAGAGATTCTAACATCAAAATTAGGTTATAAAATATTTTAGTTATATTTTAAAACTTACAAAACATTTTAATTACAAAACTGTAAGACAAAAATAATGATCAAAAAGAAGAACATTGTTTGATAAAATTAAAAGAAAAAAAGTAGAAGAAGAAGAACATTCAACAACAAAATTAACCCGATTGAAATCAATCCCAAATTGAAATTTATCTTAAATACAACCCAGATTTATTACTACATTCAATCAAATCGAATAAAAAATCATAGATCTGTAACCCAAATCGAATAAAAAATCCTAAATTTATAACTCAAATCGAATAAAAACTCATATGTGTAATACAAATCAAATAAAACCATATTTTAATAATTTTAAAGTCATTAAAAAAATCTAAACTTATAAATCAAGTTTAAAATAAATTATAGACAAAAAAAAAATTAAATTAATAACTAATCAATTTTATAAAACAAAACAAAATCTACGGAAAAATCAAAAATCATTTTAAAACCACAAACATTCATGGCCAATATTTTCCTATTAATAAATTTTATATATTTATTTGAGCAATTTTCCACTTTAATCAAAAACTAAAAAAAAAATAGGAAAACATATCTTATAAGTTTAAAATTTAAAATATAAATATACAAAAACTAAAAACTAAATAAATCACCATTTAAGTTTTTTGAAAAACTAAAATCTAGTGCAAAATAAAAAAACTAAAAATAAAAAACCAAAATCTAAAAATCAAAAATTAAAAACTAAAATTTAATCAGCCGATGGCTTCTTCAAATAAATCACCATCGTCGGAAGAAGAAGAAGACCCTAGAAAACCATCTTTGAAGAAGAATCAAGTTCCCGATTCCGAATCTGAGGCGGAGAAAGAAACGGATCCAGACTCTGAAACCGAGAGAAAAGATGGGATTGCGAAACCAGGACCGTCGGTTGAGAAATCTGTCACCGAAACCAATGATTCGATGGTGAAGAATCAGGAAACCAAAACGCGTAAATCTTCTTCGACCAAAAAGCGTTCTAGGGAGACAGATGGAGCAGCAGCTTCTACGGACGTGAAGAGGGTCAAGAGGGTTTCAGGAGAGGACGAGAAAAAGAGTGGTGGTGGTGAAGAGTCTAAGAAAACTTACTTCCAACGAGTTTGGAGTGAAGAAGATGAGATTTCGGTTTTACAAGGGATTATTGATCACAAAAACAATATCCTTTTGATGAAAAAAATGGGTTTTATCGGGTGGTGAAGAAATCTATTAGCTTTGATGTCAGTAAAACTCAATTCACGGAAAAGATTTGGAAGTTAAAGAAAAAGTTTGAGAACAATGTTCGTAGAGGGAAGAACGGAGAGGAACCAACATTTTCCAAACCTCATGATCGCAAGACCTTTGATTTGTCCAAGTTTATTTGGGGAGCTAATGGGATAGCTATTGAATCAGTTGTGAAGTCTATTGGCAAGTTGAGCCTGCGAAGCGAGAGCTTGTTTCTTCTTCCGGTAAAAACTATCAAGACGAGGTGACTAATAAAGGAGACGAAGTATCGAAGTCTTATCTTGTTAAATCACTAGCGCGTTTTTGTGTGGATGAACTTCCTGCTCAACAAGGATGGAGCATGCTTGCCTCAGAGGATAAGAAGAGATTCGAGGAGAAGTGGAAAGCGTTGCAGCTTAAAGAATTTGAGTTCTATTCTCATAGGAGCGGTTTCTTTAATGTGGTGGTTACAAAGATGGCCGAAGCAATCCGATCAAACCCTTAGATTTTTGTTTCTGCTTTTGGTTATGCGTCTTTTGCTTAGGACTCGGGCTTATTTTGTTTTATTTTCTATTGAATCTTTAAAGGGTTCATTTTAGAATATTTCCGGATTTATCAATAGCAAGTAAGCATATTTTAACTAAAAGTGATGCAATTTGAGTGTCATGTTGTTAATTTTATTTATACACATGAAACATATAATGTCGAAAAAGCAGGATCTTGGGGAAGAAAGTCTAGTTTTATATGCGGCTTCTATTTACTGGATTTTCTTGTTGCACATTCTCTTTTCTTCATTTTTAACAGTAATGGATGGACTGTGAAATGCGTCCTACAAAAGCTAATGAACAAGATTCCTCTATGTGGCACCAAAACCAGTTTTTGTGAAACAGTATCTCGTGAAAGTGGAAGGGATTATCATACCTTCACTGCTCTTGGTAGTAACTGTTTGTTTCTTTTGTTATTTGTTTTTGTTTTATGTTTGAACATGCTAATTATCAATGTTTCTGGTAGCCTTTTTGTGCTTCTTGTACGTGAGCATGGTAACAAATCGGTTTCTTCCTTTCTCCTTCTTCCCCTTTACTAGTCACAGGGTACTTGAGAAGGAATTCCAGAGTGAACAATTTCCACCGTCAAATGGAATCAGCCAATAACAACGAAGATGATTTTGTCGCCATTTGTCCTGAGTGGAGCATTGTTGATCGGATTCTTGCCTGCAGGTTTAGTGATGGAAAGATTACATTTGATTATTTATTCTTCAATTTTCTTTTTTAATTTCTTCTCACCATAGTTCCACTCTCTAATAAAAGCGTAACTCTGATAGAGTTGCTACTTTATCAAAATATATTTAGATGTTTTTGTCTATTGTATTTCTTTCTTCAAGATAATAAAGTTACTACTAAGCCTTATAAAACATGATTAATGATCTGCTTGTCTTCCTTTTTTCTTTTTAAGAGATATTATCTCTTAGTTTTTTTGTTGACCATAAAAGAAATTTTTGATTAGTCGTTGTAGGAGGTATGCTTCTTGTGTTTGCAATCTACGTGCTCTAAAGAAGAAGAAGCTGATCTTTTTGAGGGGAGAAGCTGAAGCACGGACTCACTGTTTCTGGAGAATAAAAGCTTACCGAAGATTAAGTGTCCCAGCGACAACAACCGACGACAGAGAATAAAACTACTTTTTTTAACTAAACCTTAAACCCAGCGACAATACATCAAGTGAGGGACAAAGACTAACAACGCCATCGATTCAAGTGTATGTTTCCGTCTCCGGTTGTTGTCGTTGATGATAAAATCAAAAAAATAAGAAAGAAATCGTCCAAGTGAAAAAGAGTTTTAAGCTTTTCGAATTACTAGGTTTGAATATGCCTATGCGTGAATATTTATAAGAATTATACTTTAATTTTCTATATAATTTTTATCGAAGAAATTGTCCAAAATGGTTAAAAAATGTAAAATAATATGAAAATGTGAAAAAAATTGTAAGAAGGGTACACTTTAAAAAAATATCAGTGCTACTTTTATGCACGGGCATAATTTGTGCGGAATTGCATATTAATGTAGATTGTTAAACTGTAGACAGTGGCATAATGTTCACATGCTTTGTCTTGACATATACACAGGTTGTCAAAGCGTCGTCAAAGCGTCGTTACTTTTTCTTAAATATTATAAAACGAAGAAAATACTATGTTTGTTTAGATGGTACAACTCCAAAATCATCTTGTATTTTAGCGTTTGAAATTTTATTTATTTTTGAAAAATAGAATAGAAGAAAAACAAGAGTCATGGTTTAAAAATTTATTTATCTGACTCTGTCATAAACGTTTCCTAGCTACAAATTTTTTGTTTAATTATTTTATTGCAATTTAAGCAAAAAATATTGATTGCAATTTCATATCGTGAAGGTCAAGTTTTGAATTCTTTTATTAGTGACTATAATTTACTCTCGTTTTTTTTGTCGCCTGAAAGTTTATTATCATCAACTATCGCAGTCATAGTTTACAAAAGGAATAAAAAAGCCTAGTTATACAATATCCATTGGAGAGTACCAACAATGGCTTTTCTTGCTAACAAATCTACACATGTATTAGCTGAACAATTTTTATATGTAAATTTCACCGACTATAATTTACTTTTGTACATTTGTTTAGGCTTAAAAAAAAGTTGCGTTCTGAAAATAATTTAATTAGTAAATAATAATTTTTTTATGACATGTTTAGTATTTTTTACATTACAGTTATGTCTCATGACAAAGAAAAAATGATGTTTGATTTGTATGATGAATCACTAGCAATAACTCAATATATATTTAAAAATCCATACCAACTGGATAGAACTTTTTTTTTCCGGCAAAATATATTTTATATACTTAAAAAGAGTGTACATACTCAGAATACAAAGAGGTTAAAAGCCATCTAGGTGGTACATTTTAGAAGAGTAAAAAACAGAATTTGGCGGTCCTTCCTTTGCTAAAGTGTGAGCGGGAATATTGTTTGATCTTTTTGTGGGTTGAAATAAACAGATTGTGAACCTTGTGCTCCAATTTAATATGTCCATACATATGTTTTTGATAGTATAACCGGTCGATGTACCATATAACATATCAATGATGATCTTATTATCGCCTTCAAAAGTTAAATGGGTGTATCCCATACACCAAAATTGTTGGACTGCATAGAGTAGTGCATTTGCCTCCGCTTCTATAGGTGTTTCGCTTAATCCAACATTTGCCGATCCCCAAAAGACTGGTATGCCATCACTATTCTTGATAATCCACCCTACCTTAGTTTGATGAGAATTATGATCAAAGGCAGCATCAATATTACATTTGTATAAGCTATGGATCGGTCTCTTCCATGTATGTTACCAGTGATTTGGATTGGTGATTGAAATAATGTTGGAGGTGTCCTTGTTTTCATCTGTTGGTAAAGCGCCTATCCATTCGGATACGTCTCATTGCCTCTTGAACGATACGTTGTGGAATAATCTTCTATTTTTTGAAAATTAGATTGCATCTTGATTTCCAAATTTTCCATAGGATCCAAAAAGGTAGAAATTTTTGTTGATTTGTTAATCCTGGATAGAACATTTATAGTTCGTAATTTTAATGAAATCGTAATAAAAATTAGCATGGTAGCCAATGAAAAACAAAATTGATCAATAGAAGAAAGAGTTCCAAGCTTTGCAACCGTTGCATGACTGAAATTTTGGTTGATATTGTTACGAAAAAAATAAAGTTTTATATGTATGGTGGAATAATCGTGAACTAATCTTTAATTTCCAATCCACGTAAATATTAAGATTAAAATATAGAGATACATTTCTTAAACAATTTTATTTTAGGAGTTCCACACACTTAAAAGCTTGATAGTGAAACCTCCTAAATATTGGGATAAATTAAAATTTCTAAAATTAAATAATTTTGTAATAATATTTAGTTGTGCGATTATTTAGAAAATATTACATGTTGTGCTTATTAATATTTTACATATTATGTTGTACCTAAACTATTATATTATATATATATATATCACTATTTAATATAAATAATTGCATGTTAGAAATAAATGCAATACTAAATTATTGTAAATTTTAATTTAATATAATTTATTATAAATATGTATATTATTGAATAAATCATTTTATCATAAATTTGTGATTCAATATTGTTTGCCATTTGTTATATTCAAAAATTATTATTCAAATTTTTTGGCATAAGCAATTTTATATTTAGTAAATTGATTTTAAAATTCAAAAGAATATACTTCTTATTATATAAAGTTTGATGCGTCTAATTTGTAATTAACATGATTGTGACACGTG
Organism: Pseudoturritis turrita; assembly: GCA_900406555.1. Classification (NCBI taxonomy): domain Eukaryota; kingdom Viridiplantae; phylum Streptophyta; class Magnoliopsida; order Brassicales; family Brassicaceae; genus Pseudoturritis; species Pseudoturritis turrita. The sequence continues at coordinate 239,631 of OVBL01000820.1, forward strand.
TCAAGTCTGTCGATCAGATTTTGACACGTGTAATTTTTGTCTTTTCAATTAGATTTTGACACGTGTTAAAGAATTTATTTATTTTAAAAAACCTAATATACCAATTAGATTTTGATACGTGTTAAAAGAGTCTATTTAATTTAAAAACCTAATACACCATTATATTAATGAATTAAATTACAAAAATGAATTAAAAAACCTAATACCATTATTTTTTTACATGCAATGTGCATTATACAGTGAGTTTTTTTTCTTTAGGTTTATCATTATGTGTATACAATAAAATTTACAAAATTGATATGTGAGAAGAAATTATATTGAAGTTTCTCATGTTGCAAAAATTATAGAAATGAAAAACAAATTGATGAAACGCTTATAATTCATTTCTCATCAGAAGAAATATAATATGTCAATTCAGAAAAGAAAAAGACAAGTTAAATATGATTAAGAAAAAAGAGAGTAAATATAATTCAAATAGAAATATGAGAATCAATTTAGCAAGATTTTGAAAAAAATAGATATATGAGTAGCTAAATAATAAAAAAGTAAACATAGTTCAAATAAGAATAGGACAAACTAATTTTTGGAAATATGTGACAAAATTTAAGTGAAAATCAAATAATAGAAAAAGTAAGAGAATCAAAATAAATAAATAACTATTAGACTTCTCTATCAGTGGTTTCGCGTCGGCGTTCTCAATCTTTATTTATTTATTTTCACATGTGATTTATGTTTTTGGTTTTTTTCACAAGTTATAAATATTAAATTATAAGCCCGCGTATTAAATTGTAAAATACGGTGACAAAGGTAAAAACTAATCCAAATAGGAATACTACAAAAAGTTCCTATGACAAATAAAAATATGAGTACTTAAATAATAAAAATTAAAATTAAATTCAAATAAGAATATAAACAACTAAATATATAGACACATATGAAAAAAATAATTGGAAACCAAATAACAGAAAAATAGGAGATTAGAAATAAATATATAATGGTTAGGAATATTTTTTGTGGTTTTGCGTATGCGTTCTTAATCTTATTATTTTTTTCGTGGGTGATTATAATTTTTTTTTCACTTTTGCGCTTTTGGTTTATTTCACGGATTATAAATATTTATTACAAGCCCGCGTATACGCGGATCATAAATCTAGTATTTATTATTATAAGGATTTAATCCCAATTCGTATGATCTTAAGTCCGATTTAGGTTGATTTCTTGTGTTGTTGACTGAGGAAACTCCCAAGACACAACAATTGGTGACCCTGAGTTCGCCGAAGCTACGTCTCAGGGGGGAGATCGAAACTCCCAAGCCTCCACTATGATCAAGAGACTACAATCGATCTAATCAACAATACTTGATCGGTTGTTCGTCTATTTCACTAACTCCGATATGCTTCTCTTTGTAGGTATAACAAGAACCTACTCTTGAAGCTTCTCTTGATCGATTAGACTCTGAAGATTACGACGGAATCTTCGTCGGAACAGCAACAACTCGCCGGAGAAGAAGACCTGGATCAATTGCCGATCTCTCTCTCTCTCTCTCTCTCTCTCTCTCTCTCTCTCTCTCTCTCTCTCTCTCTCTATGTTGCTCTGTTTCTCTCTTTTTGGTAAAAGATGTAACCGAATATGTTACTCTTTAACAACCTTTTAAATGATCTGATACTAGGCTTATGACTCAGTACATGACATGGGCCTGGATTTTAAAGCAACAGCCCAACTGAGTATTTGACTTGAGTTTTGACCAAAGACGAAACGACGTTTCACAATCTTCACCTTTATCGCATGGTCACTCTTCACTCAGACAAACCCTAGATCTTGTTCCGATTTTGCCGTGGAGGCTTTTCCGACACACCTCCGCCTTCACCGTCGGGTGTCGACTCACCATCATCTTCACTGATGACTCTCAGAGGCATCAATGCAGGTAAATAACCGAACTCTTCTCTTGAACTCTTCATTTCTCAGACGATTTCATATCTTTGCACTCCCATCTACGATTTCATCTGATTCACCATAGATGACTAATTCGAACTCTAACCCCTTCCTCTACAACTTTGTAGCTTTTGGAGACGTCACCGAACTCGATTCCTCTCTACGATTTCATCAAGGTAACCTCTAACATTCTCTGTGGTTTCTCTGTATTGCTTGACCACAATACTCCACCTGCTTGACTGAACTGCCTAGCTTCTTTAGTCAATTTCCTTTAACTCTAAAACTCCTTTTAACCTTGAGTTTCTTTTCTGGCTTTGCGAGGTACCATCGACAAGAGTTACTCGCTGCCTTCTTCCATGCTCTAGGAGATGAGCTTCAACGTAGCTTGGCACTGCTCAAAGCTCTTGCAAGGTACGCTCTTAGTTAGGAAATCTGCTGGGTTTAGACTAGTGTGAATTTTATGTAGTGTACACCTGCCTTCACTGACTTTTTCCCTAATGAAATCGTATTTGGTATCCATGTGTTTGGTCTTTCCGTGATGCACTGTGTTTTTAGCCAAATATAAGTCTACACTTTGTGAGTCACAATGTAGTTTAAAACACTCTGATTTGAAGCCCAATTCACAACAAATAACCATTAGCCAAATCCCTTCTTTTGCTGCTTCAGTGAGGGCCATATACTCAGCCTCTGTGGTTGACAATGCCACCACATGATGAAGTGTAGACCTCCAGCTCACTGTGTTACCACCAACCTAGAACACATAGCCTGTGACTGACCTACGCTTATCTAGGTCAGCTGCATAGACAGAATTACTGAATCCAACCACGTCAAAAATTTCACCTTTTGTAAATGTCAAACATAAGTCTGCAGCCCATGTTATATATCATAACACCCATTTCACAGCTGTCCAATGATTCCTTCCTGGTTTTGCCATGAACCTGCTGATCAGACAGATATCATAACCCAAATAAGGTCTAGAACCAATCATTGCATACATTAAACTTCCAACTGCACTAGCATAGGGTATTGAATCCATATACTAGGCCTCTGAACACAACTCTTCTTCTGTCAAACTCCTTAATTTCAACTGTGAGTTAACTGGTGTTACAACAGACTTAGCTCCATTCATGTTAAAACTTCTCAATACATGTCTCATATACTTTCCCTGAAACAGCTTCAACACTCCTTTCTTCCTATCTCTGATTATATCCATGCCAAAGATTATAGTAGCAGACCCTAAGTCCTTTATCTCGAACTCATCCATTAGGCTTTCTTTTAACTTCTGAATTCCTCTAGCATCCTTAGAAGCCACCAGCATATCATCCACATAGACCAGAAGATAGATCATGTCTTGAAGGTTATCACCTTTGAAGTATACGCACGGGTCTCTTGAACATTTCTGAAACTTCTGAGTCATCATAAACTCATCAAACCTTTGATTCCACTGTCTAGGAGACTGCTTCAGTCCATACAGTGATTTCTTTAGCAGACAAATATCCTTCTCCTTTCCCTTTTCCTCAAACCCCTTAGGCTGATTCGTATAAATCTCTTCATCTAGTGTACCGTGTAGAAAAGCTGTTTTAACATCCAACTGTTTTAGTTCCATATCAAAATTCACCACTAGAGATAGAATTATCCTTATAGAAACATGCTTTACCACGGGTGAGAAAATCTCATTGTAGTCAACTCCTTCTACTTGAGTAAAACCTTGTGCAACCAATCTGGCCTTGAATCTGGGAGCTTCAACCCCTGGAATACCTTCCTTAAACTTGAAGATCCATTTACGCCCAACAGTTCTCTTTCTATCTGGCCTTGACACAATATCTCAAGTATGATTCTTATCTAAAGAATCTATTTCTTCTTGCATGGCTTGTTTCCAATCCTTCTAGTATTTACTATTCATAGCCTCTTCCACTGTAGTGGGCTCATCCATGTCAATCATGGCAGAACATGATATAGCATAGGCTACATAATCACCACTCTCAAACATAGATGGTGGTCTGGAAGTTCTCTTAGCTCTGTCTTGAGCCAGTAAGTAATCATCTAGAGATTCTCCTTCTCCTAAGGTTTCAGCTGCTTCCTGGGTCCCTGATTCTTCTGTCTCAGATTCTTCTTCAGACCCTGAACTTTCACATTCTGAAGATACTGTACTTGAATCAGTATTTCTTATCCCTTGTGCCTGAGTAGATGGACCTCTTATCAGATCAAATACCAAAGGTGACAGACTTCTTTTTTTTTTTTTTTTTCCTTTAATATTGTCTCTGTAGCACTGTCTGAAGCACTTTCTGTAGCACAATCTTTGAATGCCTTTTCCTCATTAAATGTAACATTCCTGTTAATGACACACTTGTTCTCATCTGGTATCCAAACCTTGTACCTAGAAATGTCAAAACGGGCTTCAACCCGCGGGCCAGGCCCAAGTGGATCAGTGGCGGGGCGGTCCTGGACAAAGTTTTACATGTCCATCTAATGTGCGGGTCTTGCGGTCCGACCCGTAGCGGTTGACGGGTCTCGGCGGGTCAACCCATCATGGATCACAGGTTTGCGGTCTGGCCCGCAAAAGAAGAACAATTTTTTGTCTGGGTCTCAACTCGTGCGATTCAGAAGGAGATGTTCTTGGTAAGTTAATTTTGCCATACATGTTCTTTTTACTCTCTCTCTCTGCTTGTTTCCATTTTCGATGAGTCCTTTGTGCAGAGTAAAATTTGCCTAGTTCCTGTTCAGAATTCGTATAAAAATTGTGGGTTTTAGATGGTTAGGTCATAGTTATTAAAAAAATTTCCCATTTTCTGGATTTGTGTATCGAATCATGGATCTTAGTGTTCCTAAAGACGAAGTTAGTGTTCCTTGCTTTAATGAGATCTTTGGTTGCCAATTTGTCATCACTGTCATAATGAGACGAAGGTAGATTTCTTTATTTCAAGTTATAGATTTCAGGAAACTGCCTTTGCTTAGCAATTCCTACTTTTATCAAGATACATATGCTGACTTTTGTAATCATGTCTTGAAAGCAGAACAATACAAGCGTATATCAGAAACAGAGGCATGATATTCCTTTGTAATCATATTTATTATTTTATGTTTGATTTCCAGTTGACAAGATCTCTATCTTTCTTCTTCACAGATTGTTTGCTTACTATGTAGCACTGAACAAGAGGTGTGTTCTAACTCTTATGCTTTCTATAAACTTTTGCTGCTTTCTCAGTTTAATTTATTTTGTTGTTTCTCGAATTTATGTTTGGACTTTTAATTTCAATTTTAATTTCAATGAAATACTTTTATATGTTTGAGATTCAAGAGTCGTTTACTATGTTTCTTCAATTTTTTTTGTCTGTGAACGATGGTGTAACATTTCTCCTTGTTGCTGGAACAGTAGACGAATCTTTCCCTGCAACAACACAACACCACACCAACTTCTATTTTTCTAATTCTCTTTAAAATTTCAACTTTCTTTTCTATGAATAGTCATGAGATACTCCACAAAAGATTAAAGATGTAGAGGCAGAGAAAGAGAGGAGGACCATTACAATTCCTGGGTTTAGCTTTTCTGTTCCTGGTCTTTTGTTTCCTTATCATCTTGGAGTTGCTCAGTTGCTCATCGAAAATGGTTACATCAAGGTGCTTCATTTCTCATAAATTCTTGTGTTTTATAAACCATTATGAGTAAAGAAAGCTTTGGTGTGTTGATATGGTGAGAGAATATGGTTTTTGTGTGTTGATTCAGGAAGCTTTGGCAGGATTGAAAAACTGCAAAGGCTGAGTAATTCTGGAAGAAGAGAAGAATATTGTAAGGTACGCTTGTGTTATTTCTAACTGTCTCATCTGTTTATAAGCTTTGGCAGGATTGTTGATTGTTTGTTTTGTTGACCCGCGGGTTGGCCCGCTAACCCGTTAGACCATGCGGTGCGGGCCTGGACATGTATTGAAAAACCGCAACCCGCGACGGGTCAGCCCGCGCGGTTCAAAAAAAAATTGTGTCCGCCGTGGGTTGGGCTACTTGGACGTGGGCTGGCCCGTCTGACATCTCTACTTGTACCCTTTAGCTTCATGTGGATAACCCATTAAGTAACCCTTAACTGCTCTTGGACTTATCTTATCCTGCATACAGCACATAAGCCACTGACCCAAATCTTCTTAGATGCTCAAAACTTACTTTCCTACCTTACCAAACCTCTTCTGGGATCTTAAACTCTAGAGCTGAAGTAGGAGATCTATTTATTAGATACATTGCAGTAGAAGCTGCTTCCTGAGATTTCCCTAATATACATCCTTCACAAAATTCAATACTGTGAATCTCTTTACCACTCAAGTAACCTTCCTTTACTAACACATTCATTCCTTTCGGACCCATATGACCCAACCGAGAATGCCATCTCACTGTCATATCCTCTGCTGTATTAACCTCTAGGATTGTCCTTGCTGCCATTCCTTTCTCAATTGTTGCCTGAAGATGATAAATACCATTCTGATACTTACCAGAGAACACTCTTGTACCTTGTTTGCAGAATGTGACTATCTCATTTTCTCCTTCATACTTGCAACCAACCTTGTCTAGTTTACCATAGGATATCAAGTTCCTTCTCATTGTAGGCATGTACATGACCTTAGTCAGAATCACCACTGACTTATCAGGATTCACAATCTTGACTTTCCCTATGCCCTTCACTTCACTGTCTGTATTATTGCCCATGAGCACTTTTTCTCCTTCAATTTCATGGAAATTAAATAGTGCATCTTTATCTGGTGTAATATGAAATATACACCCAGAATCAAGTATCCACTCATCTCTTGTATCATGAGTACTTGCTGTTAGTATCATAGGCTCAGACACATGAGCTAGATTCACAAATTTTGAACCATTATGGTCTTTCCTTTCTGGACAGTCTCTCTTGAAATAACCTTCTTTCCCACATATCCAACATTCTCTAGCTTTAGTTCTAGGCCTCGACTTAGACCTCTTATCTCTGCTCTTAGATCTGCCTCTTGACTGGCCATTACCTTTCTTTTCAGACCTTCCTCTAGTCACAAACAAACCTTCTAACTATTGCTGTGACTTCCCAAGTAAACCAGCTTCCCTTAGCTCAGTTTCTTTAGCATAAGCTGATTCTGTCACTTCAGATAAGGTAAGTGTTTGTTTGCCATTTCCATATTTCAGTGTATGAACCAATGGAGCATAAGCCTTTGGCAAACTTGACAGCACCTAAACAGCTTGATCCTCATCACTTACTGTGATATTCAAACTTGCTAGATAATCCACTAGCTTGAGAAATCCATCAAGATTCTCTTCTATGGATCTGTGTTCATCCATCTTGAAACTGGCAAATCTTTGCTTGAGATAGATCCTATTAGGCAGAGTCTTTGTTTGGTAATCACTCTCTAAAGCTTTCCACACGGCTAAGGCAGTAGGTTGTTTCATAACCTTCCTTAATACCATGTTACCAAGGCAAGAACATATGAGATTATTGGCCCTTAGATCCTTAGCTTTCTTTAAAGCCACATCTTCAACCACTGCTTCTTTCTTTTCTGCAGCTTTTGAAGTTTCAGAAGCTGGTTCTTCCAAGATGAGATCATGTAGTCCATGAAGCTCAAGCTGCATAATCATCTTAAACTTCCACATACCAAAATCCATCTTACCATCAAACTTCTCAATCTCAATCTTAGCAGAAACCGGTTCCATATTTCTCTGAGTATAAACTTTTTCAATGATCTTGACTAACCAAGAAAACCAATACTCCACCTGAAACCAAAGCAAAAAACCTCTTCTTTCACACAGCTGTACCGAAGACCAATATTTCCTCAACCTCTGTAACCTCAGATCAAATCGCAGACATTGATCCCTTCACCGTGACCTTCTTTTTGCTAGAGACTAAGCTCTTATACCAGTTGTAAGGATTTAATCCCAATTCGTATGATCTTAAGTTCGATTTAGGTTGATTTCTTGTGTTGTTGATTGCGGAAAAGTAAAGTGAACAAGACACAAGAATTGGTGACCCTGAGTTCGCCGAAGCTACGTCTCAGGGGGGAGATAAAAACTCTCAAGCCTCCACTATGATCAAGAGACTACAATCGATCTAATCAACAATACTTGATCGATTGTTTGTCTGTTTCACTAATTTCGATCTGCTTCTCTTTGTAGGTATAACAAGAACCTACTCTTGATCGATTAGGCTCTGAAGATTACGATGGAATCTTCGTCGGGACAGCAACAACTCGCCGGAGAAGAAGACCTGGATCAATCGCCGATCACTTTCTCTCTCTTCTATGTTGCGCTGTTTCGCTCTAAAAGATGTAGCCGAATTTGTTACTCTTTAACAACCTTTTAAATGATCTGATACTGGGCTTGTTACTGAGTGAATAACCTGGGCCTGGATTTTAAAGCAACGGTCCAACTTATTATTTGACTTGACCAAAGACAAAACGACGTTTCACAATTATTTTCGTAGGCTTCAATTCTCCGCAACTAGTTGTGACGATGCTTGAAATTTTTCCGAAAGAAGACATCTATATTTTTTCAGAACTTGAGCTTAAAAATCGACCTTTAGATTGCTGGTGTTTTCCTTTATTCTGTATGTGGAGTGTTTTTTGTCTCTTTAAAATCTTGGGTTCCTCTATTGAGAAGTTTCAAAAAGTTGGAAATCTTTAACATGTTTTTGAAGAAAAGATAGTATGGGCGGAGTTTGATAAGCTAGAGAAAGAGGGTGTTGATACTTGTAAGAGTTTGTCTACTAGCAGCATTTCAATCGGATTTCAAGTTTGGGATGTCGAAGAAACAGGAAACGTCCATTTCATAGTTTTTGCACATGATGGACAAGCATTCTTCATGCAAATGCTACCAAACTCAGAAAAGTTTTCAGAGAGTCGTTCGCTTTTGGCTTTGTGTTATGACTGATCTTGGGAAGAAAATTCGAATAGACAGGGCACTTCTGAGTACTCACCACGGAAGTGTAACAGTAGTTCCTACAAATGTGCATGCCTACTTGTTAACCCCGGATATGGTTCTCCTCTTGTAGTTGGTTTACAATGGGTTACTTACATCAGAAACCGTATTCCTAACTCAAGTTCCGCACTTTTCACTCCAGAACTTCCCTCGCCGTCATCAGCACCAACTTTTGCACAATTTACAAGAGAATTGAGCAGGAAAAATTCAGAGGAGTGTCTCTGCAATAATTGGGAACTTGGCAGTTCAGAGGAGTGTCTCTGCAATTGAGGAGAAGGAAACCACTGGCACTAATACTAGAATCTGAATCTGAATCGAAGCAGTCCCCCAAAGCACGGCAATTGGATCATAGATATGTTTTCAAACAAATGTAAACGATCGTCCGAGGACTTATGATCCCAAGTCCGGGGAAGGTGTTCTTCGTTAGAACGTACCCATACGTCTTTTTCTTTTCGTAGCCTATTTTTTCGTATGTAACTAAAGTACCAATGAATCATTGTTGCTAACTAAATAGAGTTTAAACATAATTTAATTAATTGGGAGACTGATGAGAGATGATGGCAAAGTTTCTCCAAGAACAATATGCATATCAATCTCGCAGAGCATATATAAAACCAGATTTGATATTTGAAATATCTAAAAGAAAAGACAAACTCTCAAACTCGATTCCAAACTACTAGTCTATATTTTGAGGTGGAATATAGTAAGGGGCCATGACGCTAACAATTCTACTTTTGATAAAGGAATCACTCGTATTGACAAGTACGATTTCGTTGACATCCAAGATGAAGACATGGTTAGAGGGCAGGCCGGGAAAAGAGCTAGCAGGGACACAGAAAGGTTCCGACTTTGAGAGGAAAATGACGAGACCTCCAATGTCTTCAGTGTAAACCGCATTTCCTTCTTCGTCTAGCTTGAACACCATTAAACCTTCTGTTTTCATTTTGGCAATACCGTCGATGATCTTGGCTGTCTTCTTGTACCAATTGCCGTGTGATAACTCGTGTTATACCAAAGCTCAGCCCAAGTTAAGTATTTAGCCCACGATTTGGGATTGGAGGAAGCAAAACATCTCAAATACGTTTCAAGGCATCTATTCAAGACTTCGGTTTGTCCATCCGTTTGTGGATGGAAGGCTATGCTATACTGCAGATTCGTTCCAGCCAACCTAAATAGCTCCCTCCAAAATGAGCTTAAGAAAATATTGTCTCGGTCAGATACAATCGATAGAGGAAAGCCATGCAACTTGACAATCTCGTGAGTGAATCTCTGTGCTACCTCAGGTGCCGTAAATGGATGCCTTAGCTTCACAAAATGAGCATATTTACTCAGCCTATCCACTACCACAAAAATCACATTCGAACCTTGGGACATTGGCAATCCCTCAATGAAGTCCATGGAAAGAGCTTCCCAAATCCTATCCGGAATTGGCAATGGCTGCAATAAACCCGCGGGAGACAGAGTGGAGTATTTATGTCTCTGACATTCAGCAACATATTTTTGAATGTCCTTCGTCATTTGCCTCCAATAAAACACATTATGCACCCTTCTCAACGTTTTTAAAACTCCTGAATGACCACCTATCAACCCATCATGATACTCCTTCAATATCAATGGAATGTGAGCTGACGTTCTTGGAATCACCAATCTGCCCTTATACAACAGCTTCCCATTGACCAACGAGTACCCTCTTCTCTCCTCTGTACCCTCCTGCACTTTTTTACACATTTCTTGAATCTGCTCATCGTTCTCAATTTCCTTTCGTATATCTTGGAATTGTAAACTTGTAGGAATTGTTAAGGCCGATAACTCTGCAGCATTGATACTTGACTTTTCAGACACAATTCTAGATCCATCAGCTGCTTTGTTTTCCACACCCGGTTTATAGATGATATCGAAATCATATCCCAACAATTTTGTAAGCCATTTCTGATAATCCATAGATACTTCACGTTATTCCAGCAAAAACTTCAAGCTTTTCTGATCCGTATGCACTATAAATTTCCTTCCAAGCAGATAGTGTCGCCATTTTTGAATTGCTAAGACAATAGCCTTGAGTTCACTTTCGTATATAGGCTTAATCTGATCTCTGTCTGACAATCCTGCACTGAAAAATGCAATTGGCCTCTGCTGTTGCATCAAAACCGCACCCAATCCGTATACAGAGGCATCAGATTCTACTATGAAAACCTCAGAAAAATTTGGTAACGCTAAAACCGGAGCAGACATCATAGCTTCTTTCAAAATCTCAAATGCTCTTTGAGCTCTCTCAGACCACTCAAATTGATCTGTTTTCAGCAGTTCAGTTAATGGTCTAGCAATAGAACCATAACTCTTAACAAATTTTCTGTAGTATCCTGTTAATCCGAGAAAACCGCGTAACTCCTTTACCGTCTTTGGAACAGGCCAGTTTCTCATCGCTTCTGTCTTAGCTGGATCAGTAGCTACACCTTCATGAGAAATAACATGTCCAAGATATTCGACTTGTGATTGCCCGAATAAACTCTTCTTTTTATTAGCAAACAGTTGATGTTGCACAAAAATCTCCAAAACTGTTTGCAGATGATGAACATGTTCTTCTACTGTAGAACTGAAAATCAGAATATCATCAAAAAACACCAACACAAAATGTCCCAAGAATGGTCTAAACACTTCATTCATGAGTGCTTGAAATGTTGCCGGAGCATTCGTGAGACCAAACGGCATGACCAAAAATTCATAATGGCCATTGGGGGTTATGAAGGCTGTTTTCTCGATATCCCTTTCCAACATCCTGATTTGATGATAACCTGCCCTTAAATCCAATTTTGTAAATATTTGTGCCCCATGAAGCTCGTCGAGAAGCTGATCAATAACCGGAATAGGAAATTTATCTGGAATTGTCATCTTGTTCAATGCTCTGTAATCTATGCAAAATCTCCAATTTGCATCCTTCTTCTTCACTAACAAAACTGGGCAGGAATAAGGGCTTCGACTTGGCCTAATTGTACCAGCTTCAAGCATTTGAGAAACTAGTTTCTCCATTTCTTCCTTATACGCATGAGGGTAGCGATAAGGACGAACACTTATTGGTCCAGTGCCTGCTATCAAGTTGATAGCATGTTCTCTATCTCGAAGAGGAGGCAACTGAATAGGCTCTGCAAAAACTTTCATAAACCTGTCCAATAAATGTTGAATTTGCTCCGGAATGATATGAATATCTTCAACCGGCACTGTGTAAAATAGTTCAACATCAAACCCAAAACTTTGTGGCAAACTCGCAGATTGTATGGCCTTGAGTGTGCTGGCACGTTGATGCAAAGACGGATCACCACGCAGAGTAACTGTCTGACCTTTGTACATGAAGGAAAATTCGTGATTCTCCCAATCTACTTCACACTTTCCCAATGTACGTAGCCATTGTACTCCCAAAATGATATCCGCATTGCCTAACTCCAACACAATGAAATCAGCTGTGTATTTCAAGGACTGTAGATTAAACTGCACCTCCTTACACATCCCTGAGCCTTTCACTGTGATTCCAGTGCCCAACAAAATTTCTAAACGATTGTCTTTCACTGGTAACAACTGCGTTTTTTCCAAAAGTGAAGGATCCATGAAGTTATGAGTGGCTCCACTATCCAACATCACAACCACATCAATCTTACCAAGCTTGCCCCATAATTTTGTTGTTGTTGGTGAGTCTAAACCCAGAAATGAGAACAAAGACAGTTCCATCAACTCTGTAATTCCGCCTTCTTCAGCCTCAAAAGTATCAATCCATTCTGGTTCTGACAACTCAATCTCACATCCATTAATGACAGTAAACACCTGTAACTCCATGTTCTGACATTTATGAGTCCTCGACCATTTCTCAGGACATTGATAACACAATCCCAATCTCCTTTTCTCTGCATATTTTGCTGGTGTTAACTGTTTTCTATTCGGAAACTGTCCCCAAGCTTGATTTTTCCATGGTTGTTTGTCATTCGGCTGTGTCTTTACTCCTGAAATCTGATCCATGGTTTTAAACCCCGCTCGTGATGTATCAGATTGTGAATTTGGCGACTGCCATGCACGTTGTGAATTGTATATTGAAGAAGTCTTCAGAGGAATAAATGTTGATGAACGTTGCAAGTGAGATGAGTTTGTTGTTGCAGCCATTGATTTACAGAAAGCACTATCCTCCATTGTGATAACGGCTTCAAAATGTGATGTTAAACCCTGGGGTTTCTTCATCTTGATCACTTTTTGCATTTTTGACTTTAAGCCATTGTAAAATACATGCTCCAAATTTGCTTCATCCACTCCCTTCACTATTGTTGTCAACTCTTCAAACTCATTGACATAATCTGCAATTGATCCCGTCTGTTTCATGCTGAATAAACGCTTCCCTGGATTCTCATCCACTTTTTGACTGAATCTAGCAATCATTCTGCGTTTAAATTGAGCCCAATCTCTAAACGGTCCACTTTCAAGCTCACGATTGAACCAATTCAATGCCGGACCTTGTAAACTGACTGATAGTAAATCCAAACGCTATGCATCTGTGTAATTGCCCAAACGAAAAAATCTTTCTGCCAAAGTTATCTACCCATACGGATTTGTACCATCTAACACAGGCAGCTCAATCTTTTTCAATAAACCACTTCGATTCTCTAATACACTACCAATTCTTCGATAACCTAGCTGAGTATTCCCCGGATTGTTATCGGAATTAGAAGGACTAACCTCATTCGCTGTGCCGGAAGAAGTCGCGATGGCTTTTCCTTGTGATTTATCGGAAAACTGATTCGCCTCAATCCGAGCCAAGGTTTGCGAGATCAGCAGAATATTCTTATCCACTGACTCAAATTTCTTGTCCATCGTATTCAATCGACCGGTGATTTCCGTATTCGCTTCCGTCAAACGCTCCCAACCACCACGAATCGTCGATACTTGACCGTTTAATTCTGCCAAATTTTCTTGAATCTCCTCCGTGATTTGTGCGCTTTCCTCATTGTTGACTGTCGCGAAGCTTCGTTCGTCTCACCGCACCAATTTGTTAAGAAACAACTCAATCTTTATTGCTTAACAAAAGGAATACAATATCAAGACGTGACGGAGACTCTCCGATGACGAATTGATATGGTTCAATCTCAAGAACACTCTCTTGACGATTGCCAATTGCAGAGAACAATCTCTCCCAAAATTTCTTGATCCAGTTTCTAGATAGTTCCACAGAAAAGTAAAACAAATATTATATACTAAAACCTGCAACAACAAATCGTAAAAACCTTTCCATGTCATCAGTCAACGGTCTTCACTTATCCAGCTCATCTTCAATTGTCCAGCTCAGCTCTCTTCTTCTTAATGTAGACCCTTAATGACTTAGCAGAAACCACTGGCACTAATACTATAATCTGAATCTGAATCGAAGCAGTCCCCAAAAGCACGGCAATTGGATCATAGATATGTTTTCGAACAAATGTAAACGATCGTCCGAGGACTTATGATCCCAAGTCCGGGGAAGGTGTTCTTCGTTAGAACGTACCCATACGTCTTTTTCTTTTCGTAGCCTGTTTTTTTCATATGTAACTAAAGTACCAATGAATCATTGTTGCTAACTAAATAGAGTTTAAACATAATTTAATTAATTGGGAGACTGATGAGAGATGATGGCAAAGTTTCTCCAAGAACAATATGCATATCAATCTCGCAGAGCATATATAAAACCAGATTTGATATTTGAAATATCTAAAAGAAAAGACAAACTCTCAAACTCGATTCCAAACTACTAGTCTATATTTTGAGGTGGAATATAGTAAGGGGCCATGACGCTAACAATTCTACTTTTGATAAAGGAATCACTCGTATTGACAAGTACGATTTCGTTGACATCCAAGATGAAGACGTGGTTAGAGGGCAGGCCGGGAAAAGAGCTAGCAGGGACACAGAAAGGTTCCGACTTTGAGAGGAAAATGACGAGACCTCCAATGTCTTCAGTGTAAACCGCATTTCCTTCTTCGTCTAGCTTGAACACCATTAAACCTTCTGTTTTCATTTTGGCAATACCGTCGATGATCTTGGCTGTCTTCTTGTACCACTTAACCAAGAAAGTTTCACCGGTGGATTGTGACTCCACCAAGTGTTCGCTCGTGCAACACGAATGCAAATGCTCGCGTTTGGTATTTGTCAGCTCGGGAAGGTTTTGGAATTGCAACTTCTGGAACTTGGGTGTGTGCTTGTGTTTGCGGAGATCCCATGATCCAATGAGGTGGCCTCCATATCCGAGTATGCGAAACATGTCATCTTTCTTGGAAAACATGACACGGGAGGAGAAGAAGAAGGGGTTTGCGATCATTAATATCTTCAAAGTATTCCGTCCTTCAAAGTAGCTACCCAGCCATGAGATGAGCCGATCGTTAACATTACATCATTAATATCTTCTTGGTTTTCACCTTCTTCAAAGAAGCAAGCCAGCCATGGGGTGACATGATCATTGACATCGTTATACACCAACTCCAGAGGCGCTTTTTTCCAAATGAGTGTATTCAGTAACATAGGCAATATTGAGTGTTCCCAGATCCATTCCACAAGGATCAGCGCCGATGATGAAACAAGGAGGGTTTGCCGCAAGGATGATGAGAAGCCATTAGAGAGATGAGGAGAGGCTCTTACCAACACCGGTTTTCCAAGGCAGAACTTCGGAGGCTGGCCGAGAATCAGAGACATCAATGTTCGAATTGATGATGTTCACTTCTTCTCCACCTAAAACCCTCCATTAATACAGAGGAAGGAACTTGGCCTACAAGTTTTCCATTTGGACACAGTTTTAATTGGATTTCATTTTAATTATGGTCAAGCTCTCCTTAAAAGTTTTATTCCGTACAATTCATTTTAATTTGATTGATGTCATTGTTTATTCATTTTTGATGTTTTTGAAATTATAGAGAAATTAATTAAACTTTAAACCCTCGAAACTAAACCTCAAATCCTAAAAACTAAATCCAAAATCCTAAAAACTAAATTTTAAACACAAAATACTAAACCCAAACCCAAAAATTAAATTATAAACCCTTAAAATTTATTTTTAGTGTTTGTGGTATTTTTAGAAAACAAAAATTTTTAGTGGTATTTTTGAAAGAAAAAAAACTAGTGATGGTATGTTTGGAAAAAAAACTTTTTTTAATGATATTTTATGTGATATATAGCGTTATGGTTAATAGTAATAAAATATGGTGATACAATAACTGATAATGTTTAAAAATAAATAATTATAGACAATACATTTACCTGATTAATAAAACTAACTTTTAAAATAATAATATTTTAAAAAGTCAATGTAAAATAACTAATAATATACTAACTGTTAGAAATAAAATAATCATTTTTAGCTTAGGCGAATCTTTTAGCGCGACGTGTATCTAACTTAGGCGAATCTCTTAGTGTTATTTGTGTAGTAAGCCCATTGGGCCATTCTTAAAGGTATTTGGGCCTGAATCTACAATGGTTCAAGTAACTTGATGGATAAGATCACCTATGACCGATCCCCGTCCCCGGTAGTATGGCCACGCTACCAAGGATGACCTGTATCGGAAACTGAGTGGTCAGACGTACAGGTAGCCACCATCCATGGGAAGCAACACGCGGTGCCCGAGTTCCCGTATCAGGAATTCGGGATAGGTATGGACTCTCTTTTTTAGCCGCAAATTACAAACTCTTTCAAATATCTGTGAAATATCTTTAAAATCAGGTCTTTGGTCAAAAGGGTAAAAGACTTTCACCTTAAGCGTATCTAGGGTAAAAGCGAGGTGTTTCTGCTCCACGGAATGATTAAAGTAGGCAAAGCTGATTTCCCCCGGTGGTGGACCCGCCACATTAGGCGATGTGACCAGTATGATAAAGGTAGAACTCAGCGCTACAGAGCCGTATTGTCGGAGAGCTGGCGCTCGAAGACAAAGATGGTAGGTGAAAAACACTTGAGTGCATCGTATCGGGTCAAACTAGCAACCCGAACCCGACCCGACTATGGACATTGTTGGGGCCGGTTTTCACCTCATCGAGATCAACTGCTGATAAGACTAAGTATGGAGAAAAGGCTAGCCAAGCAAGTGCAAACTCTTGGCTCGGCGGCAGAAGCAAGCAATGATTGGCTAGATGACGAGCCAACACTTGGCTTGGAAGTAAGGAGGAATGATGACGAGCCAACACTTGGCTAAGCAGGGAGAGATGGCGACGAGCCAAATTTGGCTAGGCAGGGGAAGAAGCAGGAGACGAGCCAACACCTTGGCTAAGCAGGGAGAGATGGCGACGAGCCAAACTTGGCTAGGCAGTGGAAGAAGCAGGAGACGAGCCAACACCTTGGCTAAGCAGGGAAAGATGGCGACGAGCCAAACTTGGCTAGGCAGTGGAAGAAGCAGGAGACGAGCCAACACTTGGCTAAGCAGGTAGAGATGACGACGAGCCAAACTTGGCTAGGCAGTGGAAGAAGCAGGAGACGAGCCAACACTTGGCTCGGTAGCAAGGAGAAAAGAGTAACGAGCCAACACCTTGGCTAAGCAGGGAGAGATGGCGACGAGCCAAACTTGGCTCGGCAGCATGAAGAAACAAATGATGAGCCAACATGTTGGCAAACCAACGAACGGTGACGAGCCAACGTGTTGGCAAACCAACTACCTGGCTCGGGATTGAGAGGAACGACGAGCCCAATATCTTAACATGTCCAAGGCAACGAGCCGTAAGAGATTGGTGGGCCAAGATGACGAGCCTAAGAAAGAAGCCCACATCCGAGCCAGAGAAAGGAAGTTTTCCAAATATCTTTAGGAAGCAGGCCTAGCCGACTTGTTCTTGTATAAATAAGACATGAACCCCTTTGAGGAAGGGATCCGAAATTTGACCTAGCAAAACACTTATTGCTTTACAAAGAGCTTTCAAAATAACTTGAATAAAATCTCCATCTTTGGATCTCTGTTCTTGGTTTCTTTACATAGAAGTTTGTCGAATCTCCAAATCTCTTTACAAGTTTTTTGGTTGTGCGAGTTTCGACTCCCATAATTTGGCGCCGTCTGTGGGGACACTATTTCTTCTGACACCAAAGAACCACCGAATACGAGATCTGAAACGATGACTACCGACGGAGATCGAAGTGGTGACGATGCAACCAACACTGGCGTCGATCTTCTTGGAATAGGAACCAATCTGTCTCCGATGAACGCGGAAGGAACGTCCGAAACTCTGACAGAGTTGAAAAACATGATGACCACGTTACTGAAGAGGGCCGAGGAGCAGGAAAAGCTGAACAGCTCGCTGACGGAGAGAATTGAGACACTGGCAACGGAGAGCCGAGCCAGAAACACACGATTCGGAGGCATGGGTTCAGCGGTGAACCCACCTGTCAGTGGAATCACCAGACGGCTTGGCTTAAACCCGACGGCCCTGGATTTTTCAACACCACGAGATGTACCGAGGATGTTGGGAGGATTGCCACCACCGTATCCCATCAATGAGCAAACACCCGCGGCAACCAGGTCAAGTATCACCAAGCCACCTCGACTGATGCACGAAGCAAGAGAAGCCAGCAGTGGGTACGACCAACCCACCAATCATGGTTCGGCTGCAACGATCGTCCTTGACAAAGAGGGCCACGTGGAAGGAGATCACAATACGGAGAATCCCACTGACGAAGGGTTTGCGCCAACGCTGACACAAGTCCGAGCCAGCGAAGGCAACATCAATCCGAACCGAGCCAGGAGCTTAGCAGAAGAGGAAGAAAATCTCTTGTGGGTACGACAGGCACAATACGCTGACGAGCCGAGGACAACGAGCCGAGCCCAGAGAGAAGAAAGCCGTCCGATCCCAGGTGCACAAGGCAACCAGTAAAGTCCCGGAGATTGACCGCGTATTGGAAGAAGCGCACAATACACCATTTACAGCCCGAATTACCAAGGCAAGGGTCTCCGACCCAGGAAAGATCAAAGTCCCAGTCTACGAAGGGACAACCGACCCAAAGGAACACATAACGGCGTTTATCATAGCAATGGGCCGAGCCAATTTTAGAGAAAAGGAGAGAGATGCCGGTTTCTGCCTCGTATTTGTGGAACATCTAAAGGGTGCAGCCCTCCAATGGTTTTCAAGATTAGAGCGGAACTCCATTGATGATTTCCAGCAGCTGTCTGCCGCCTTCTTGAAGCATTACTCCATGCTTATGGATCGAGGAACCTCAGATGCCGACCTATGGACATTGACTCAAGGGCCTACGGAGACATTACGAAGTTTCATAGGGAGATTCAAAGCAGTGATGTCAAAAGTTGAAGACGTAAGTGACAAGGCCGCTGTGCTCGCTTTAAAAAGGGCTCTGTGGTACGAATCCGAATTCCGAAAAGAGATTGCTCTGAACACACCACTATCAATCCAGGACGCACTGCACCGAGCCTCAGATTTCATAGTCAACGAAGAAGAGATGAAGGTTTTGTCTCAGAAATATGGAGCCGCCAAATCGACGAACCGTTCTTTCCAAATCCCGAGCCAACCTCCGCATAAGAAAAGTATTCAAGGAAACGGGTATGTACACCATGACAAAACCCAATTTTGGAGGAGCCCACAACTACCAGGTGGGAACGAGCCGAGGAAAAACACCTTGGAACACCTGGACACGAAGTCAAAGTTCGTACGACGAAAAAGCTTACTGCGAATTTCATAACATGCACGGTCATTCAACTGCCAACTGCCGAACCTTGGGAATGAAGCTTGCGGCAAAGCTGGTAGCCGGAGAACTCGGTAGCGCAGTCAGCTTAAAGGACGTCGAGCAAGAAGGCGAAAAAGATCAGCCGAACAAGATAAGTCAAAATGATGATACACCCAAGCGAGGAAGACGAGATGACGAGGCAACGCAGTCAGGTTCTCGAAGAAGAATAAATATGATAATGGGTGGATCACAATACTGTTCGGACACGGTGTCTTCAATCAAAGCTTTCCAGCGGCGAGCCGATGCGAGTGTAAACTGGTCAGCACCTTCCAAACTTCCCAACGATGTTATCTCGTTCGAAGAAAGGGAAACCACCGGCATCGACCGACCACATAATGACCCCCTCGTGATAGAATTGATCGTTGATGATTGCGACGTCGCCCGAGTTCTGATAGACACAGGAAGCTCCGTAGATGTGATCTTCCGGGAGACACTCAGAAGGATGAACATAGACCTGGACAAAATCACAGCCGCGCCGAAGCCTTTAACTGGATTCTCGGGAGAGACAACCATGACCCTTGGAACAATAAAACTCCCTGTCCGAGCTGAACAGGTAACCAAGATAGTGGAGTTTTCGGTTGCAGATCATCCTGCGATCTACAATGTGATCATGGGCACGCCCTGGATAAACTCGATGCGAGCCGTACCATCGACCTATCACCTCTGCATCAAATTTCCGACCCCTGGGGGAATCAAAACAATTTGGGGGAACCAAAAGGAATCCCGCATTTGTTTCCTAGCCGAACACAAACTTAGGAACCCCGTCACAGAAACCACCACCAGGAGAAAGAAGATGAAGACTGACAGGGAACCCGAGAAGGAGTTGGCAAAGCTCTTATAGCAATTACAGATCTCGGAGGATCGTGAGAGGGAAAGCAAACCAACTTGCGACCCCGTCGTCTCGGTGAACATAGATGGCAATCACCCAGAACGCTGTGTCGAAATAGGGGCCGAGCTGAAAGATCCAATAAGGGGAGAGCTGATTTCTTTCCTTAAAAAGAACCTACACACCTTCGCGTGGGAAGCTGAAGATATGCCCGGCATCAGCATCAACATAACGTGCCACAAGCTGCACGTGGATCCAACCTTTAAACCCGTCAAACAGAAAAGGCAAAAACTTGGTCCGGACATAGCACAAGCAGTGAATGACGAGGTGGAACGATTACTATGTGTGGGATCAATAGTCGAAGCAAAGTATCCAGACTGGCTCGCTAACCCTGTGGTGGTTAAGAAGAAAAATGGGAAATGGCGTGTATGCGTGGACTTCACCGACCTGAACAAAGCCTGCCCCAAAGACAGCTTTCCACTGCCACATATTGATCGATTGGTGGAAGCGACAGCAGGCGACAAACTCCTTTCATTTATGGACGCCTTCTCCGGATACAACCAAATCCTAATGAACCCAGACGATCAAGAGAAGACGGCGTTCATCACAGACCGCAGGATATACTGCTACAAAGTCATGCCGTTCGGTCTAAAAAATGCTGGAGCCACCTACCAGCGATTAGTAAACCGAATGTTCGCTGGCCAACTGGGGAAGACAATGGAAGTTTACATAGACGACATGTTGGTGAAGTCTTTAGAGGAGGAGGATCACGTAGCTCACCTGGAAGAATGTTTCGAGCAACTGAATCTGCATAACATGAAGCTGACCCAACCAAGTGCAGATTCGCGGTCACGTCAGGAGAATTCCTTGGATATCTGGTCACCCACCGTGGGATTGAAGCCAATCCAAAGCAGATTGATGCGCTCATACAGATGGTGTCGCCGAAGACAAAACGCGAAGTCCAGAGGCTAACTGGACGGGTCACCGCGCTGAATCATTTCATCTCTCGGTCAACTGATAAATGTTTGCCTTTCTACGATACGCTACGTGGGAACAAGAAGTTTGAATGGACAGAAAAATGGGAACAGGCGTTTCAGCAGCTGAAAGAGTACCTAGCCAGCCCTCCAGTACTTACGAAACCGGTGGAAGGCGAGCCACTATTTCTATACACGGCCATTTCGGCCACGGCGGTAAGTGGATTACTCATCAGGGAAGAGCGCAGCGAGCAGAAGCCAATTTTCTATGTTAGTCAAACTCTCACCGACGCCGAAACACGGTATCCACAGATGGAGAAGCTGGCATTATCTGTGGTAATGTCCGCTCGAAAACTGAGACCATACTTCCAGTCACATTCGATTGTAGTTTTGACCACCTTCCCACTGCGATCCGTCTTGCATAGCCCTAGCCAATCCGGGAGATTCGCAAAGTGGGCAATAGAGCTGAGCGAATATGACATCGAATATCGAAGCAAAACCTGCGCAAAATCTCAAGTCCTAGCCGACTTTTTGATAGAACTCCCAGAAGAAGTGATAGAAGAACCGGCTCCAAGCACAATATGGAGGCTTCACGCGGATGGATCATCATCAAAACAAGGATCCGGAGTGGGAATACGGTTAACCTCTCCAACAGGCGAAATCCTCGAGCAGTCATTCCGTCTGGGTTTTCGTGCATCTAATAATGAGGCAGAATATGAAGCTTTGATAGCTGGAATGAGACTTGCTCTTGGACTCAAGGTTTCGCACATCCAAACCTACTGCGATTCACAGCTGGTGGTCAACCAAGCTAGCGGCGAGTACACAGCCAGAGACGACCGAATGGAAGCTTATCTAAAGATTGTCAAAGGACTGGCTGCACAGTTCGAAGAGTTCACATTAACACGGATACCACGCGGGGAAAACACTTCGGCAGACGCGCTAGCAGCACTCGCGTCCACCTCCGATCCGGATTTGAAAAGAATAATCCCAGTGGAATTCATCAAAAACCCAAGTATCAGCCTCTCTGGCACCGTGAACGCGGTCACTCGCTCCCAAATAGCCATTCGAACCGAAGGAATATCTGGGCCAAGCCTTGCAAAAAAGGGCAGCACCGACACAGCCAATCCGGATGACCAGAACGTGACACCATCGGTGGAGGACAAGGCAATTGAGATAGAGGAAGAACCTGAAACGGAGCCTCCGGCCGAAGGTGAAGTAGTGGAGATGGAGGAAGACCCACAACAAACAGAAACGGACTACGGGTGCGACAAAGAATGGATGGGAGAAATTCGCGTATACATCATGGACGGCAAGATACCATCAGATAAGTGGGCTGCTAGAAAACTCAGAGCTCAAGCTGCTCGATATGTTCTCTTAGATGGAAACGTCTTCAAGTGGAGATTCACAGGACCACTGATGGCTTGCGTCGAAGGCGCCGAAGCGAGAAACATAATGGAAGAGGTCCATAGTGGCTCGTGTGGCAATCACTCCGGCGGAAGAGCCTTGGCGGTCAAGATCAAGCGTCATGGCTACTATTGGCCAACGATGGTGAAGGACTGTGAAAAGTTCTCCGCCAGGTGCGAAAAATGCCAATGACATGCCCCAATGATTCATCAACCTACGGAGTTGCTATCATCGATCTCAGCGCCCTACCCTTTCATGCGCTGGTCAATGGACATCGTCGGGCCTCTGCATAGGTCCAAACAAAAGAGGTTCTTGCTGGTTTTGACAGATTACTTCTCAAAATGGGTAGAAGTAGATTCTTACGCCAACATAAAGGACGCCCAAGTCGAAAATTTCGTCTGGAAAAATATCTTATGCCGACATGGAGTTCCCTACGAAATTGTTACGGACAACGGCTCGCAATTTATCTCTACAAGGTTTGAAGCCTTCTGCGAAAAATGGAAGATACGACTCAACAAGTCTACGCCACGCTATCCACAAGGGAATGGACAAGCAGAAGCAGTAAACAAGACTATCCTGGACGGATTGAAAAAACGCCTTGATGCAAAGAAGGGACGCTGGGCAGATGAACTCGAAGGAGTATTATGGTCGCACCGAACCACTCCGCGACGTGCCACTGGAGAAACACCCTTTGCTCTTGTCCATGGCACCGAATGTGTCATCCCAGCCGAGGTCCAATTCCCTGGAGTCCGCCGCAGACTTCTTTCTAGGCAGGAAGGACTGAATCACCTCATGCTACTCGACGAGTTGGACCTGGTTAACAAACGAAGGGATCAGGCACTGGTTCGGATTCAAAATTATCAACAGGCAGCAGCTAAGTATTACAACACTAACGTCAGAAGTCAAAAGTTCAAAGAAGGTGATCTGGTTCTCCGCAAAGTTTTTCAGAACACAGCCGAAACAAACGCTGGCAAACTAGGAGCCAACTGGGAAGGACCCTACAAGATCACCAAGGCAGTTCGACCAGGAGTATACGAGCTCTCAAACATGTTTGATGTTCCGATACCAAGATCTTGGAACGCAATGCACCTAAAGAGGTATTACCACTAAATCACTTCACATGAACTACGGGACGACTTGATCCCTGAAAAGGGTACGTAGGCAGCTCGTCTTCGGACGGGTTCAGTTGTCCCCCTCCTCAAAAAAGGGGGGGGGGAGTGGGTACGTATACACGTATACTCCCACACCTCGCATCATTCTTTAAAGGTAATAACTTCAAGTTTTTCTAACACAACTCGTGTCACTTAGTCTACACAAGTTACATCTTTACATCCTTCATGGATATTCTTCACCTCGTCCGTTGCTGGCCACAACAGACGAACAACCACATTCTTTATGGATTTTAACCATTATCTCTATACGGGATTAAAGGTTCTCAACACCCTCTTACGGGTATGAAAGCGCGCTATACAAATTTCGATTGGGTATATCCTAATCTAATATCCGAAGGGTATATCCCGGACGATATTCTTACAAGTTTATCTTTGAGAGGGACCCGTAAGTCGAAAACTCGCAAGTCTTAACACTCAAACTAAACTCTGAAACCCAGTAAACACCTCTTGGTACACTGGTCATAAACATCTATGAAACATGATACTAAACCTAAAAAAATTAGTATGAGATTTTTAACAAGTTTCGTTGTCAAAAGAACAGGAGTATAAGTCGAAACACCGCAAGCCCTAAACTGACATTTAAAAGACTAACCACATTTTATGATAAATCCAGGGATGGTTCGCAATATCACATCAGAGCAGAAGTAAAAGATTATTTAAGCAAAATCAGATAATCTTAAACAAAGAGGATGTTATGCCGACAGACGACAATCATTACACAGCTTAGTAGTGGATAAAGCCATCCAGGCGTTTGTCTTAAACCAAAATATACCAAAATTGAAGGAGAGATAAAGGAGTTTTTCAAGTTAAAGAAACAGAGAAAAAGATCATTCGAGAGGATCTGGCTCGGAAGGCTTCTCAGCGGCAAGGTCAGCAATCCCCGGCGTGCCAACATTCGAGCCTGCAAAATCCACAACTCCGGCCGTTGCCGCCACATTCTCCGTTGGCTCGTTTCCCAGGAGAGTGCCTGTGGAATCTGAGGAAACAGGAGAAAGCGTCAGATTTTTCTTCAGCTCGGCCTCTATCTTTTCAAACTCATCAGCCGCCTCGGCAAGATCAGCTCTCCAGCCCGTCAGTTTAGCCACCTCGGAGTCGAGGGCAGGCGCATCCTCTTTCTGCAGAATTTCGAGCAACTGAAGGTTGCTGTCAACCTGGGCCAGATCGAGCTCCTTCTCTTTCGCCTCTCTCAGCTCGCCAACTTTCTTCTCAATCTCGGCAAGCCGCCCCTGAAGTCTCTCAGACATCTCCCGCCTCGCTGCTTTCTGAGCCTTCTTCACATTTGCCTCGTGTAAGGCATTTACGGCAGTGAGTTGCCTCTTCAAGGATTCAATTTCGGCAGCCTTTTTCTGCTTCGAGCGATCTATCCTCATAGCCAAATCACCGGCCTTGTTCCACTCTTCCTTAAGGAATGCCTTGTCCTTCTCGAGAGCTTCAATCCGAGCTGCAGCAGTCGCTAGCTCGGCAGTGTGCTTACTCTCCAGTTCGGCAAGTTTGTTCTTTAAGATCGATGCATCTTTTTGAGCATCTTCGATCCGACGCCTGTCCTTCCGCACATCCTTTTCGAAAGCGGCAACCATCTTGTTGATAGACGCAACAAACTGATCAAAGGGAAAACGGTCAACACTTAGTTTTACTACTCTAACAAAAAGGCACACAGTCCCTGAAAAATACCTTAGTGCCTCGAAGCGACATGTCGGCGTACAGGTCACTGTGAGATAGAACGTCAAGGGGAGGCAATCGGTCCCCTGAGCAACGAATCTACGAGAAGAATGTAGCTGAAGCTGCCTCGTCGTTGCATATTGGCTCGGATCCCTCATGCCTGAACGACGTAGGCTCCGGCTCGTCAGAAGTCGGGTCGACAGACATATGGCATTTTCTTTTTTCCTGCTTCCCTTTGGTTCTCTCCCTATCGACCTCGGAGGCAGGGCGTTTGCCAGAAGATTTCTTGCCTTCCCTATGCTGGGACAGTGTTGAAGAAGAGGGTCTGGCAACCGAAATGAGAGCCGAAACTATTTCTCGAGCTTCGGCGGCAAGAGCTGGTGGCTCAGTAGAAGGATGGATCTCGGTCTCGGTCACAGTTTGGCCAGGTATCTCGGTAACTGGCTCGGCGGGTCCTTCAATTGCTTTAGTTACCTCGTTGGCTCGGCTGGCTGCCTCTTTTTCTTCCTTCTCCTTCAGAGCTTGTTTATCACGGATCGTCAATCTTTTTCCCATATTTCTCCTCGGAGGACTTGGTAATGAAGATTCAGACTCTGAGCTGTCGGACACTTCAACACCGGCGAAAATAGCTCGCGCTTTTTCGACTGTTCTTAGTGAAAAATGTCTTTCCCAATGGCACTTCCTAGCGGCAAGCGTATTCCGAAGCGTAAGCGTGTCTTCCGGGAAGCGTGGTAGAATCTGCCGAACTGCAAAAACACAGAAGAAAACGGTGGTCAGCTCGCTACAAAGCAAAACTTAGTAAATCTCCTGAAGGGTTTACGGCTCGCCCACCACTATCTCCCCACTCCGACTTGACGTAATGGATGCTTTCGGCTTCTACCGTAGCATCATTAATGGGAACAAAGAAGAAATAGTGTCCCCAGTCGCCATCCTTGCTTCGGAAGCCTTCGATTATTTTTCTTTGCTTCTTATTGGAGATGTAGTAGGCTCGGGAGTTCTTAATCTTTCGAAACTCAAGGAACTGCCGAAGATGGGAGATGCGGATAGTCACATCACATTCGTAGCTCCGAAACAGAATCCCGACTAAGTGACGCATCCCACGAGGCGTAACTTGGCTCGGCGCTAACCCATGTTTGTATAGGAAACGGATGATCAAGCTGGGAATCGGAAACCAGAGTAGACAACCGTAAAAGAAACTCTCATAGAGAGTGAAATACCCAGGCGGTGGAGATTCAGCTCGGTCTATTGAGGCTGGAACAATCAGATCTACGTCCTCTGAGATATTAAAATGATGCCTTAATGCCTCCAAAGACTCAGCAGTGCATAAAGACGAACCAGGGGGGTCGGGTCGTCTCTTGGGAGCTTTTTTCTTAGGCTTTCGCCTCGTCGACGTGCTAGCCTGGTGGCTCGCAAACAATCTCTCCAAGCGCATTTTTTCCGCCTCGTCAATAACATATTCTGTCGGCTCGGCCTTGAATTCTGCAAGGGCTCTCTGAATCAAAGCTGCTTCGGCATCCGCCTCTGCATCAAATGCTTCGTCTATCAGAGATGCGACAACAACCTGCAGTTGACCCTGCGGAGAACGAGCCGTAAGAGATTGGTGGGCCAAGATGACGAGCCTAAGAAAGAAGCCCACATCCAAGCCAGAGAAAGGAAGTTTTCCAAATATCTTTAGGAAGCAGGCCTAGCCGACTTGTTCTTGTATAAATAAGACATGAACCCCTTTGAGGAAGGGATCCGAAATTTGACCTAGCAAAACACTTATTGCTTTACAAAGAGCTTTCAAAATAGCTTGAATAAAATCTCCATCTTTGGATCTCTGTTCTTGGTTTCTTTACATAGAAGTTTGTCGAATCCCCAAATCTCTTTACAAGTTTTTTGGTTGTGCGAGTTTCGACTCCCACAGACACGGAGCCCGATATCCTAGTCCGGGCATGTAAAACTCTATAAATATCCCTCTTATCCTCCACATAAACCCAACTCAATTTTTCCAAGAATAATCTCTGAGCCCACTCTTTTCACTCTTTTCTCTCAAGACTAAGGCCAATTCCCCCTCAGAACTTAGTCTTTTCAAACCATTCACGGTTATCTCTCCGGCCCATCTCGGGTCATTCGCTTCGGTCATTCCTCGATCTTCCTCTTCACTTAAACACTTTATTTTCCTCTGTCTCACCATCAAATTTCTCTATTTAGTCTTGATGCACTGTGGGCCATCCCTTGCTCGGCGCAGTGTCCCCATCTGTTTTTCTCTTCCTTCGTTTTCCGACTCTCTTCAAAGCACTCCACGTTCACCACGTGGTTGCTTTCCTTCTCTTCTTTTTTGCTATTTTCGGACTTGAGCGTCGGAAAACACCTCCCTATCGTGTTTTTCCAGCCTCCACGCGTTTGTTGATTGTGCAGGAGTTTGTCCCTCTCGTGTTTGTTTAAGAGGACCAAAAATCCCCGAAATAATTTGGCACTAGAAGGAGGGAAGGGCATCTCTGGAACAATCAAAGCAAAAAGAAAAGCAAGCAATCATGGTCAAAACTCAGGAGAACACTGCACCACAGCAAACTCGAGAAGAGACTTCAAGACGAGGAACCAAGGATGGTTCTCACCCACTTAGGGACGACTCAACCGCACTACCAGTCGGAATGGAACGTGGAGAACCTTCTCTACATAGAACCCAGGAGGAGTATGAAAGATAATGCTCAACTCAGGGATAAGTTGCACCACATCGCCCGGCAGGTCACCATACTGTAGTCACAACAGAGGATACCATCCAGCCCGGACGTAGCTCAGCCTACTCACCCCATTAATACCGACCCTAACTAAGGAAGTTTCCACGGAGCCCTCGTGGCCCCACTACAAATGGGAGCCCCACCGGTCCCGAGGGAACCAATTTGGATACGATAACCTGTATCGAGATCGAAAGAGTCAGGCCAGGGGGCCCGAAACCTCTACCATTTGTAGGACGAGGAAATGACAACCCTAACAAAGCCAACTATGCGCACTGAGGAGGATACAACATAAGAATGGAGGGGGCACGACAAAATAGGGCCAACCCCGCCGGCCAAAAAGAATATATGCTAGAAGACCGAATAGTTAACTTGGAAGCCGTACAAAGAAGAATCTCGGTAGTGCCACCGCCGGCGAAAAGGGACACTTGAGATTCATTCAACGATTCTCTCTTCAGCGAAGAGATCAATACCGTAGAGATCCCGGCAAAGTTTAGCTTCCCCACCATGCGCTTCTACGATGGGACTCATGACCCCGACAAACACATGGCACATTACAAGTAGTGGATGATGGCGACATCCATGCCATACCAACTTAGGGAGGCATGCATGTGTAAAAGTTTCGGTTCTAGCCTAGTAGGCCCAGCGCTCCAGTGGTTCATCAACCTACCAAAAGGAAGGATCTCCTCATTTGCAAAGTTACAAGACGCCTTTTCTGAGCAATTCTCAAGCAGCAAGAAGTCGGCCAAAGTATCTGATGATCTGTACGAAGTAGTACATGATCCGAAAGAGTCCCTTAAGAGTTACATAATAAGATTCAACCATGAAATGATCGCAGTCTTGAGCCCTCCCAGATCTAGATGCTGCAAATACTCCACTTTATGATGGTTGTCATGGTGGTCATTCGAAGTTATCATTAGCTTCTCGGTTCATGAACATTAACGCAGACCATAATTTGTCTGAAACATGCATAGATTCATGGTCCGAATTGTTTACGGAGTATTTACCAGAGGGTAATCAGGCAACCGGTTCATACTACGAGATAGAAACGTTGATGCGAAAGCTAGGATTGCCGTACCATACATTTGATGTATGTGTAGATAATTGTATGCTCTTCTGGAAAGAAGATGAGGACTTGGAGCATTGTACGTTTTGTGAAAAACCAAGATATAAGGATAGCAAGGGACGAACAAAAATACCGTTCAGTCGTATGTGGTATTTACCTATCACTGACAGATTGAAGAGGATGTACCAATCAGAGAAGACTGCATCATCGATGAGATGACATGCTGAGCATGTGTCAGAAAACGGAGTACTGTGTCATCCATCTGATGCGGCAGAGTGGAAGAATTTCAATCAAATGCATCCGAGTTTTACAGCGGAAATGCGAAACATTTATCTTGGATTATGTGCAGACGGTTTTAATCCTTTTGGCATGTCAAAAAACCATTCATTGTGGCATGTGATCATGACACCCTACAACTTACCCCCGGATATGTGCATGAAAAGCGAGTATTTGTTTCTTACGGTTTTAAATTCGGGACCAAATCATCCACGAGCCAGTCTTGATGTCTTCCTCCAACCACTGATCGACGAGTTAAAGGAGTTATGGAATAACGGAGTTAAGGCGTATGATGTGTCATTAGATCAAACCTTCAACCTTAAAGTTGTTCTGCTGTGGACGATAAGCGATTTTCCGGCATACGGTATGTTGTCCGGATGGACGACACATGGAAGATTATCGTGTCCAATTTGTATGGATGAGACAAATGCTTTTCAATTGCCGACTAGTAGGAAGACATGCTGGTTTGACTGTCACAGAAGATTTTTGCCAACCAGTCATCCATTACGGAAGAATACAGTAAATTTTTTGAAGGGAAAGAACGCAATGAATGACTATCCACCTCAATCATTGACTGGTGAACAAGTGTTATATGAGTGTATATGGCATGTCGAACCACCGAAAACATCTAATTGTGGTGGAAATGGACATACAAAAAACCCGGATGGGTATGGGGACTGGCATAATTGGCATAAAGAAAGCATATTTTGGGAGCTACCGTACTGGACTCATAGATATTGTTATGAATGTTAAAGACAGATCAAAAGACACAGTCAAGTCAAGATTGGATATCGGAAGATTTTATGCTCGGAAAGATTTGCATGTCGATGATCGAGGGAGAGCTCCATTTCCTATTTGGAGGTTGACTTCAAAAGCGAAAGAATCTTTACTACAATGGATCAAGAATGAGGTTAAATTTCCAGATGGCTATTTAGCAGATTTAGCCAGTTGTGCAGACATCAATGGTGGAAAGTTTTCGAGAATGAAAAGTTACGACTGCCATGTATTTATGGAACGGTTGCTTTCATTTGTCTTTGCAGAACTTCTGCCCCGTAACGTGCACCAAGCATTATCAGGTATATATATTTATATATTATCTTTTAAGTGTTTCTATTATTGGAACCCTTGTCCAACTTCTGAAAGACAACATTGTCATGAGTGTAATTTGGAAAAAATCTTCTCACCTTCTTTCTTTGATGTGATGAGCACCTGCCTATCCACCTGCCATACGAAGCAGAGCTTGGTGGTCATGTGCAATATAGGTGGATGTATCCGTTCGAAAGGTTTTTTAAACATTTGAAAGGCAAAGTGAAGAACAAAAGATATCCAGCGGGATCAATTGTTCAATCGTACATGAATGATGAGATATCTTATTTCTCAGAACACTACTTTGCATCACAAATTTCTACAGCTAGCAGAAGAAGGTAATAATTTACTTAATATGTATGTTAATATTGCTATGATGATTTGCTTCAAATAATGAAGGGTAAATATTGTAGGGCAAGTCGGTATGATGAAGGTGAAGTACCCGTATATCCTGTACCGGTACCAGATATATTTACTGAAGTAGGTAATCTAAATGGCAAATGCAGTGAATTTTGGTTAAGCGAGAAAGATTATAAGTGCGCACATTCATATTTTTTGCGGAATTGTGACTATTTTCGGCCGCTTGAAAGGTAACTATGCTTTTTCTAAATTAATTTATTACTTTAGTGTATAATTATATATTATTATTTGCAACACAGATTGTTGGATGCGCAAATTTGATTCGAATACCCGGAACTATCTGATGCTGAGGTCACGGCTAAAAGAGATGAAGATTTTCATCAATGGGTCCGCCAATATGTATGTATTCCCACCTAGTACATTATTAAATTATAATTTCTTATGGTAATTGGCATATTTTCTACTTTATAGGTAAGATCAATGCAAAGTGATGGAAGTTTTCCTACTTGGGTTCATGAAATAGTGGAAGGTCCATAAAATAAAGTCAGATCGTGGCCCCTGTATTTTACAAGAGGGTATTTGTTTCACACGTGTGGTCACGGAATGACGCGAAAAACAATGAATTATGGGGTATATGTCCGAGGGCAAAATTATTCTGAAGCATCCGAAGAGGATGATTTCTATGGGACCGTGAAAACTATCATGGAGCTCCAATATCCCGGATTTGTTAATTTAAAGATCATACTTTTCTATTGTGAATGGTTTGACCCTACGATTGGAAAAGGCACTCGAAAAAGCTAGGGAAGCATTGTTGACGTGCTCACATCACGGAAATATCAAAACTACGAACCATTTATTTTAGGTATGATTTTCCTGTTTTAACTCAGTGTATATATATGTATATGTTTGTATATACATTTATAAACTTCTAATTTAAATTTTAATTAACAGCAGGGTCTCAAGCTGATCAAGTTTGTTAACTTCCATACCCATATACTAAACATCCTCGAAAATTGTGGCATACAGTGCTGAAAGTTCATCCGAGGAATCGTGTTCAAGGGAAGTTTAACGAGAAAGAGCTGGTCATTTTGCAACAAACAGATGATAATGGCATGATGGATATGGTTGAAGAAATAATTGTCGATAGTTCAGTCGACGGAAATCATCCAGGTGAAGAAATTGATTTCAAAATTGAGGACGCTGAACCAGAAGATGAATTTCAAGTAAATTTATCATCTTCAGAGGATGATGATAGAGTTTTAATAATATGTATGTAATTTTAAATAAATGTTTGTTACACCCTTGTTTAAATTTTAAATAAATGTTTGTAATATATTTGTAATTTTAAATAAATATTTGTAATATATTTGTGCCTTTTGTATTAAAAAGCTTTTTTATATATTTATTTTCCGATTTTTATATATCGGCATATATATAAGTCAATGTATAACAATCCCACCAAGTTTTCAATTTATTTTGTGATTCAATTTATTTTATGGGATTTTAAATAAATGATTTCAATTTATTTGTGGTATTTGTATTAAAAACACATCTTTTATTTATTTATTTATGGAATGGTTAAGTATCGGTATATATAAGTTATTGAAAAAATAAAACGAATGGTGACTATAGCTCAGTGGTAATGCAACATAGAACGACGTAAAGGTCTCAGGTTCAAATCACAGGATTGATAATATTTTTGAACTATTATCACAGGCGGTCACAAAAGCGTCATAAAATACCCACTATTTTGCGACTAACTTGCGACTTATGTGAGAAAGTGACTGATTTGTGACTGTTTACCAACTCTCTCTAACTTTTCGTGTATTTAGCCAAATTTTTCAAGTAAAAATATTTTATTTAGGTAGATACATAGATGTGAACTATATAGTATACTAAACATATCAATAATAGTTAAATAAATAACTTTCAACTTCGGTTTTTTTTTGTGCATCTTCCATAACATGTAGTAAGCCAAATAACACTTGTTTTTCAATCTTATGTTTGATCATAATTTAAATTTTTCTAAATTGACTCTATTACTTATATTATACTCTATATAATCAAACACACAATTAATAAATAGATGAAAAACATTTTGTGACACCATATGGCTCATAATTTTGGGTCTAAATGTTTAGGGTTTAGGGTATTGGTTTGTCACTACAAAAAAAGTCGCAAAAGACTAGTACATTTTTAACTAATTAGAGACGACTTGTTTGTTTGCGACTGTTTTGTGACTACCTTAAAAAAATTAAAATTTTTTGGGTTTGAAAATATTTGGGCTTTTGGCCGAAATGTTTGGACTTTTGGGCGCCTAATTCTCCCCCTTAAAATAATTTTACGACTAATTAGAGACTACCTTCCGACTCTTTTGTAAAACAAGTATCAAATATCTGAGTCCCAAATCATATGTAAGAAAATCCTCATTTTTCAATCATCTCTCTCGAAACCTATACGATTCCGCATGTTCAATCTCTGAATCTTCATTATCTCTTCCGATTACCTTTTGTTTCTTCCTCTCTATCTTCCTTTACGCTATTCTCTTTTCCGATTACCTATTTTCCAACCCAAAAATCAAACCCTAAATCAAAAACATCTTCTTTCTCTCTCGATCTATCTATTTTGATTCTTCTTTTTTGTTCTTCATGGCTGGAAAAGGCAAACCCGGTCACGGGAAAGGAGTTAGACTCGGTGGTGGTGGTAGAGGCAATGGCCAAGGGGCTAGATCCACACTCGGTGGTGGTGGATCCAACGGCAGAGGTGGTGAAACCTCATTCGGAGGGGCTAGATCCACACTCGGTGGTGGAGCCAACGACAGAGGTGGTGAAACCTCAGCCGGACCTGCTCGAGTCTCAGGCGAAAAAGGAAGACTCGGTGCTGGTGGTAGAGGAAATGTGGAGGGGCTATATCCAGAGGCAGTTCTGGTGGATCCAACGGCGGAGGTGATGCACCATCAGTCAGACCTGATCGAGTCTCAGGCAGAGAAAGAACACCAAGAGTCGGAGTTGGTAGATCCGTTGTTGATGGGAACAGCGAACTCCGTGGAGTATCATCGCACTCCTCTAACCCCTCCTCTCAGGCCACAGTGTCTGTGTCCAGATCAGTTCTCCCGGCTCAGTATCCACCGTCGACACAACCACAAGCTCCTCATCACATCCACTGGCCTATTCACAACCGTCAACAGCCTCTGCCGGTTCAAATTCCTAAGCCGCAGCCTTCGCCAGTCTTGTTTCACCATGAACAAAAAGAGGATGATGAGTATCCCGACCATGAGCTTGATATCGAGGAAGAAAACGAGGTTGATGCTCCCAACCCAGAGATGGAAGACTTCCAACAGATGTTGAATGATCTATTGCATCTTCTTGGCCGAGAACAGCTGCCTCTCTTGTCCGAGCATCCAATCCCCCACATCAATACTACGTGGTAATGTCTCTACTTGTATCAACTTCTAGTAATGTGTAGTGGTAGTTGTATCATGGTCTTGTCATGTGAATGCTTGTCTGAGTGTCTGCACATTGATCACTCTGTTGTTTACTCGCTTGTCTATTAGTCTACTCTGCTTGTTGGATAATCTGAGTGTTGTTGGATAACCTTAACAATGTGTTTATATTTATGTAATAGGTTTACCCGGGATCAAGGGAAATTGACTAGGGTGATTGCTGGAATCTTTCGGCGTAAGTTTGATGGTCCTTACTTCAGCTGGAAGGTTACTCCAATTCACGTACAAGAACGCTATTTCAGAACTTTTTGCGGTAATATTTTCGTGTAACTCTTTTTTTTTCAAGTTGTAATTCTTAAGACAGATTGATACTAATTACCAATATCTTCTTATGTAGCGAAAGTACAATTGGGATATTGGGATTACAGAGGTTGTGAGGGAGCATTTCTTGAAGATTGCCAAGAAATGGATGAAAGGAATAGTAAGCCATGCTAAGAACAGTGGTGCAAGGCCATATTAGATTTCCCCTACGCTTTGGACTCAAATGTGGCAGCATTGGGATACTCCTGATGCAGTAGAGAGGAGCTCTACTGCTTCACAGTCCCTCAACTCCGATCGTGGCGGTCTAGGAGCCCACAAGCATGTATCCGGTCAGAAATCCTACTTGAGAGTTCAATAGGAAATGGTAAACCGTTTATACTTCTTTTCTAATTATAAACACACATATCTACACTAACATGTTTTCCTATCATTACATGAGGAGAAATTAGGTCGTCCTGTTTTGTTTGGAGAAGTTTTTTGTGCGGACACATACAAGGGCCGATGGCTCCTTTGTTGATCACAAAGCAAAACAGGTTGCAGAGGCTTATGAGAAGCACTTAGCAGAAGTAATGTCTGAGGATGATCCCAATGGCCCAGAAACTTCACATAATTCTTCTCAACAATCTACTCATCGCACCCTCACAATCGAAGAAAAGAATGAGATATTTCTCAAGGTATTTCCCTTTCTCTTCTGCTTCTTACCTTAGGCTAGCTTGTCTTTCTTTGCTGTCTGCTATTTCTTTATGTTTTTGCTTATCAATTGTTATATGAATTTTGCATGATCTTCTGTTTCGGTATCTGATGAACTTGTCCTTTCTCAGTTGTAGTAATACTTTTTGTTGCTTGACTGTCATTCTGGTTCATGGACTGTTACTAAATGAATGCTAATTTGAATATATTGTTCATCTTTGACCTTCTTGTTCTGAATATTTCTGTTGTTGGTTAAGCATCATTCTCAAATCATTAAACAGGTCTGAAATATGGTTTTGGTTTTGGCGTTGGTTTAAACAGGTCTGAAACATCTTCATTCTCAAATATAGTTGTAGTGAATCAACCTGGTTTGGTTTTGAATCATTATGTTTTGAATCATCTAGTGAATCAATCTATGTACTTGGTTTTTTTGCATAATTAAGAACCATAATTGGTGGACTATCTGATTCTTTTTTTTGTTCTTTTAGTGTACTCAGACTGATACCAAGGGAAATCCATTTGGACTTGGACAACTCACTGATCTGATTGGCAAAGGGAAAAGGAAAGAGAGTTATGCAAGCTCTTATACGACATCGCTTAAAGAGATCCATGAACAACTTGACACAGCTCGTCGTAAAATAGCAGCCCAAACGGTTGTATTTTTGCGACTGATTTACGACACTAACACTGAACGAACCAACCAAAAGGGTCGCATTTTAGTTGTTCATACGCGAATCTTTAACATCTATTTTGCGATTCTAAACGTTTAGCTGCCACTAACATTTTAGTCTACAAAACGTCGCACTTATACGACTAAAAGAGTCGTCACAAATTAGTCTCTAAATCACGACCACAACACTCTATCGTATATTAGTCGCACATGTACGATCGTCTCTCTTTAGTCGATAATTTACGACTAGTTTACTTCGTCTTAAAGTAGTCGTACATTTACGACCAGTTGCAATAGTCACAAAATAGTCTCTCAATTGCGACCATTTTGCGACTAATTTATTTTGCGACCAACATTTTGCGACTATTTATTTTAGTCCATAAGTAGTTGGTAATTGTGTTTTTGCGACCATTTTGCGACTATTTAGGGAGTCGCTCAACTGCTGTTTTCTTTTAGTGCACATAGTAGGTACAACCACGAAGAAGATTTTTCAGGATCAAAAGGAATTAAAACTAGATTAAGGAAAAGAAGATATAGATATACAAAGGGAAAGCTTTTATTAAGAACACTCAATGATTTGACAAACACTTGAAAACTCTTAGAACTCTCAGACTTCTCTTAGACTTCTCACTCACTTGGCTTGCCTTACTCTACACCAAGCCTTAGGTATTTATAGTACAAGGCCTAGCAAATATTACATGGAATATGCCTTAAGATATTTTACAAAGTGGGTAAGTAGTTGTACCTAACTTACACCCACATTTGTTATTCATACACCGCCTAGGGACTTCTTTAGGTGAAAATGTTAAGAGTTATCATTCGTCATGTGGCACATCCAACACCAAAATAACGTGTTTTTTTCTTCATTTGTAAGGGTTATTCCTATTTTTTCTTGACGGCTAGCTCTAATTAGTTATTCTGCGATGTCAACTTTAGATTTGATGTCTCAAATTTTTAATCCTGAAATAATTCTGCAAATGCACAACAAACGCTTAAGTTATTAAGGGTCGAATCTACTAGAGATCAAATAATCACACTAAGTTGGAAAATAAAAGTGTGGTTATGGGCTTTGAATAGAGACGAAAATAACAGTAAATAAATTTAAAAACAAGTGAATAACGACAACAAAAATCAGTATTGAAAGTATTAGGAATCAGAGAATTCGCAGGGTATCAAGGATCGATTAAATCAGATGAATTACACAAGAAATATTTGATAAGTATTTCTAGAACTCAAATCACGAATGGGCATAAAACTAATCACATGCCTAATTATGGTCTCTGCTTTACTGAATCTGAACTAGATACCAACATTTCCTTGCTTACGGAGAGGTTTTGGTTTTAATTTGTCCTTTTTGTTGTTGTGACTGACTTGTTTAAGTGGATCACAGCATTCATGGGTGTTCTGAGTTGTTCTGGAAGAAAGTCGATAACGAAAAACAAAAAATCAGTATTGTTGGGCATTAGAGAATTTGTAGGGTATCATGGATCGATTAAATCAGATGAATTAAACAAGAAAAATTTGATAGGTATGTTTTAGAACTCAAATCATGGATGATTCTTTTGATTTGGGGAGATAGCTGTAGTATGATTTACACCTATTTAGCTCCATTTTATATCTTTATGGATGATTTACCCTGAAAAGACTTTAAAACTATAAATACGAGAAAACTACCTCTATTAGGCATAAAATCGTAATGAGATACTTAAATAAATAGTAAAAACTATGCATAAAACAATAAAATATAGAGTATATCAACTTCCTAGACTAAGAATTTTGCTTGTCCTCAAAGAAAAACAAAGAATCAAAGTATAGAAAAGAGATTTGAAAACGCAGGAACTCACATATCCTTGAAATCTTAACATGTAATCCACATGTAACATAATTAGCCCATGGACATTCTCAACATGCTCCCACCAGTACATTCACAACCATTGTCCATCCGAATCTCAATCCTGCAATATCTCCTTCAAATCATTCGACTTTCTACATTCATTAAGTTTGGTAAATTTCTAATCGATGTTGTCATTCAGGATAGACGACACTAGGAGTTAAATACTATTTTAGTGGTGTTTAGAGTTACCAGGTGCTCCGGAGGATGCAATATATTATGCAAAATCGCAAGAGAGAACAAACATGTTGATGTCCACAATTTTCCAACCACCGATGCTTAATTTTCTTAGACTTAGATTTTTCTCTAGGAATCACAGCAAATCGCTCAAACTCTCTAAATTGATCCATGACGTTTCTTAGAATTTTTCTTAGCTCTTAGACTCTTATTATAGACTCATTTTCCTTTCCCTTTGATTTTTTTTCTATTTTTCTTTTCTCCCTTTTCTTGTTT
The DNA here is from genome assembly GCA_900406555.1 of Pseudoturritis turrita. Taxonomy (NCBI): domain Eukaryota; kingdom Viridiplantae; phylum Streptophyta; class Magnoliopsida; order Brassicales; family Brassicaceae; genus Pseudoturritis; species Pseudoturritis turrita. The sequence goes on from OVBL01000820.1 coordinate 278,212, forward strand.
TTTCTCTTTTCGTATATTTTTGTGTAGGAAAAAACAGTCTTTATTTATATGAGTCGTAAGAGGCACATAATTTTACCATAATTTGTGATACCCAAGGAAAATCCAAACTCTTGAATCTCATCATAAAGAGCGGTAAAGAGAATAAAATGTCATGAATGTGTGATTCGATTCCCTGATCTAACACCTTTAATAAGAACATTTAAAAATCAGATTAGTAGCGTCCTATAAAATAGAGTCATAACCAAATTCATTAAGAGAAATGCAAACTGAAATTTTTCAGGGAGAAATCCAGTCATAGGATTTCTGAATCGTCTGTCTTGAACAAAACCATGTGAAAATGCTCACTAAATCGTAAAACCAAGGCATGTATTCTCAGAAAAGTGTCATAATTCTCAACTCATAGTTTTGACTCAATAAAACGACTCAAGAAAAATATTTAAATGACTCAAGACATAAGAAAAGAAAATCATTGGTAAACGATATAATCCCCTCCCCTAGACTTACTTCACATTGTCCCGAAGTGATAGTAGTCCAAAGAAGGGAAAAAACAGATTGAACAAAAATAAAAATAAAATGAAAGTGAAATACAGATAGGGATAGATAGTCGACGATACACCTGGATCAGAATGTCGGAGAAACTGACTATGGTTAATCTGGACGGGTGATGGAATCCTGGCTCCATCAAACTCATAATGAAGTATCTCTGGCTCATCGGAATCATCAGCAAATTTGTGACTCTGATGTCCATACTTAGCATGTGCATGCTCCTCATAGTCACGTGAATGATGATGATTATTAGCGTCATCAAATATGTCTTCATCCTATTCAAAGCATGTGACTAGTGAAAGACTACCCAAGTCATCATCATTTCTCGCCTCAGCTCTTCTCCGTGATGATCTCTTGAAGAAATGTGGGATGGATATCCTAACCGCTTTGACAAGCATGAAAATAGAATTGCCTTGCCTATGGACCATTGCCTCAAGTAGCGCTTTCTACTCTCGTTTCTCTGCTAGAGTGGCATAGAACCATCTATTCGTGTTGGAACGCAAAGGGGATGTAACAGGCTGAAAAGAGGTGCAACAGAAATAGAGGGTCGTGTAAGTGAGGTCCTAGGTGCCTCTGAAATTCGAGCTCTACATGCCTCTCTAGCCTTGGCTCGATAGAAATGAGCACACTAGCAAGTGGAAAGCCTGGTGCACATATAAACCAAGTAGATCGAGGAGGACCAAAGGAGGGATTACCTTCACTGAAAGCTGGAAGAAATTCACAAGGAAAAAGTATGCATTGGTGTTCTTCCTCATATGGCGGTGTGAAGAGATAGCCAAACCAATCAGAGTTTTCAAACCATCCACAAAGAATAAATTTCTTCTGAAGTGCAGAAAGAATTAACTTGTTATCACAAATTAATGGTGTCTCGCCACCAAAGTCAATTCTACAAGCTAGCTGTATTATCGTGATGGTGCCTCCAAAATAACAAGAAGCGTTCTTCTCTTGCTTCTTTTTCGTTGCATCATGCTTTACAACGCTTAGCCAATAAAGATCCGAGGTTCACCTTTTCAGGTGAATCGACAAAAGGTGCAATGAGGATAAGAAACTCATCTCTTTGGACATAACTATGCTCATTCCTGCTGAAAATTAATTGAGCAACAAGTCGATGCATATATTTGATCGCCGGATGAGTGATCTTGGATTCCTTGGAAGTACATTTGCAAACCTCAACCAAGTGTCATAGTGAACCTCACTACTGGTGAAATCAATCTGATCATGGCACTCAAAACCAAGAATATCACATAACTCGGTAATGTTCAAAGCATAAGGCTTCTCACCGATGGAGAATGTGAGAATCCCTTCCTTAGCCTTCACATTCTTGCTATCCGGATAGGCTAGTATCACCGTGCTAAGGGACTCATGGGTTAGCTTCTCATAAGTGTGGTGAGAAATCTCAACAAACGTCCTCAGTCCCAAAATGTTGAGATACCATTCATTGTCCCTCCTTAGACCAAGAAAATCAATGGTCGCATAATCAATATGTAATGTTAGAACTATCTTGAATTATTTCAGCGCCTCTTTGTAGTCAAACTCGACATCCATTGCTATCACAACTTGTTTCATAACGATCTTTGGTGCTTCGATCACATCATAATGTTAATTCTATGGATAAACAAGGTTAGCTAAATAAATTCTCCAACAACCAAGTGATTTTAATCTAATTTTATGAGAAATTCAAAAAGTGCATAAACTTGAAATTTGAGAAAAATTGAGTTTATATAACCATACATTTGATTGTGATAAAGAATAGGTTAGAGAATTGAAATCCCTTTTAAAATCTAGTTAAACCAAGTTGATTTGAGCAAATGAAAAAACCCCAAATTTTATTTTTTAGATTTCTTGAGCTCAAGAGCACTTGAAAAAGAGTTTTGTCTTTTTGATCCGAAAATAACGAGGCATAAGCCTTAAGATTCGAATTTAATGTCATTATTTTTGTTAAAATTGGTTTACATCCGGTTTAGGGTCAGTTTGGTTTAAGAAAATACACATTGGTTCGAGCCGGTTTGATGTTGGTTTGGGTTTGGTTCAACACTGGTCATGGTTCGTGAACCGGTGCTCGTGACCGTTGCTCGGTGGTCTGGATCGAGTTTGGATCGAACGTGGGTCGATGAAACTCGACCCTGGGTCATGGCTGGGACGAGTCTGGGTCGAGAGGGACGTACATGGGTCGAGAATGGTTTGGGTCATCGGTCAGGTACGTGGGTCCATGATGGGTCGATGTTCATCTCGACCCTGGTTCGTGTGGTGGATCTGTGGGACGTAAACTGGCCGTGGAGGATACGCATGTGGATCATGAATTTCTCGACATATGGTACATGTAGTGGGTTGACTTATCGCATCCGTTGCCTAGGTCAATTTTATTGGCACTTCTCGCTCCTCGGGTCAGCGGGGCGGCTCCGTTACGTTCGATCTGGTCGCCACGGGGGTTTGTTCGTTAATTGGATGCAACGCGGCAATTCTCCCGTCGATCTGGATGTGTCTCGGGGTGTTGAGAAATCGAGTGCAGTCGGATTGGATTGAGCCCAAGTCACCCCGCTCTTCCGGAAGGGTTTGTTGTTGACCTCATGCTTCCAGCTCGAAGATATCTGGTTCGGCTCTCTATTGTTAGCGTCTCGAGTTTCTCTGATACTGATTTGTTCAACTCGTCTTGCTCTCCCACCTTCTTCAGTAACATGGCCAGCATGTCTTTCATCACTACTATCGCCGCTGGAACGGCTTCTGTGTTTGTTGGGGGCAGACCCATTCCGGTGATATCACCCGTGTCTTCGCCATTATTTTCTCCGTCGTTAGTCATCTCTCCAGATCTTGTGTTCGGTGGTTCTTAAGAACACAGACGGCGCCAAATTGTGGAAGTCGATTTCCACAATATTAAATTTGTTAAGAAAAAGTTAGGGATTCGAAAACTTCTATGAACAGAAACACGAGAACAGAGGTCCAAATATAGTTTTTATTGATATATTAGAGAGTTTCGAATACGGAGGTTGTTCAGGAAACCTAAGTATTCTCGCTAGGTCCAAAGTTGCCGATCCTTTTTTAGGGTACAAGTACATATGTATTTATATGCAAAATAAGTCGGTAGTTTTTAGCCTTAAATCGATAAGGAAGCACTTTCAAACCCGTGACATGTGGGTCATGAATTTCTTGACATGTGGTACGTGCAGTGGGTTGACTTATCGCGTCCGTTGCCTAGATCAATTTTGCTGGCACTTCTCACTCCTCGGATCAGCGGGGCGGCTCCGTTAGGTTCGATCTGGTCACCACGGGCATTTGTTCATTAATTGGATGCAACGGCGGCAGTCCTCCCGTCGTCTGGATGAGTCTCGGGGTGTTGAGAAATTGAGTAACGTCTGATTGAGTCCAAGTCGCCCCGCTCTTCCGGAAGAGTTCGCTGTTGACCTCATGCTTCCAGCTCGAAGATATCTGGTTCGGCTCTCCGTTGTTAGCGTCTCGAGTTTCTCCGATACTGATTTGTTAAACTCGTCTTGCTCTCCCACCTTCTTCAGTAACGTGGCCTGCATGTCTTCTCCGATATGGATGTGGTACGTGCAGTGGGTTGACTTATCGCGTCCTTTGCCTACGTCAATTTTGTTGGCACTTCTCGCATCCGTTGCCTAGGTAAATTTCGCTGGCACTTTGAAAGATGAACCACAGGTAAGATTTGTACGACCTTAAATCGATAAGGTCGTAGAAATCTTACATGTGAGTCGTGTCTGGTACGTCAGTAGATCGTGAAGTGGATTGGCACCGGTCACGGGTTTTTACCCATTACTCGTGACCAGTGCTCGACCCTGGGTCAAAAAAAAAATTCTTCTCCACCGGTCACAGATACACTGTCAGAGGGTTGGGTTTTCCTGACAAGTGCTGGTCCATTGGGTGAGATTCTTGATCCGTGTTCATAACCCGTGCACTCCTTTCCGTCGAAAATCCATTTTTTGTAATTTTTGTAAAATTCATGAAAAATAAAAATTAAATAGTTAAGCATAATATCAAATCATAAAAACTAAAATTTAAATCTAAAACTTAAAATAAACCATAAAATAAAATAAAATTGTGGGTTACCTCCCACAAAGCGATTGTTTAAAGTCAATTACCTCGACTTCTATGCCATTTAGGCTTAAGGTGGATCCACTAAAGAAATTGCGGTTTCTTTAGCTTCTTTTGTCCCTAGATTTGAGAGGACGAGATGGATTGAAATGTCTCCAAGTGTGTCTCCAATGTCATCTTTAAGGACAAAAGATTTCAGGAAAAGTTTCAAAGTTTTTTCGTGAAGATTTTCTTGTCTTTTGCATCTAACTCCTTAGGAAGCAATACTTGTACATTTTCAAATGACTTAGGCATATCCTTAGGCTTCTTTTTGCTTCACACATGTCCTTACTAACCAAGTAGGTGCCAAAACCGAATTAATGTCCTTGAAGACATCTTTGTGGTTCATCTTTGACTGTTTTGCAACTATCTTAGATTTAGCTTTTTGGATCTCCTTCCTTGAAGTTTTGAGGCTTTTTCTTGTCATCTACATGCTCTAAACTAAACATCCTATCTTTGATTTTAACCATCGTACTTTCAATGTTCATAGCCGGATAGAAGACATACTTATTGATTTTGGCGAATGAGATTCTTCGGTTTGGAAAATTAACAATGGCTCCAACTGTTGCCAAGAATAATAATCCCAGTATCAACAGGTTCTTCTTCTTGGTCTTCATTACCACAACTTGGAAATCATTATGTACAAACCTTAAGCATCATGTTCTCTAATACTCCGTAGGGTGTAGAATACGATAAATCTGCATATTCTATGTAGACTTTAGAAGGTTGAAAGTTAGAGAGTCCTAGCTCCTTTCCCATGGCTAGAGACATGACATTGACATTATCTTCAATATTACATAGGCAATCATAGACTTCAACTCCATTGATAGAATATGGAATAACAAACTTTCCCGGGTTTTCGACTTTCTCGAGTGGCTTCATCTTAAGTCTTTTCTTGTAAGCTCTTTTTGATTCCTATAGAAAATATCTTTGTTCTGGTTTTGTGGCTAAGATAACATCCTTTTGTCGAGGCAATGTTACAAAACTTCTTTACTTTCTCTTCGGCTTGTTTCCTAGCGGTTTCCACTGTTTGAACAACTTGTACATCTAACTTAGAGACATGAGTGGCAATGGATTCGTACTTGTTGTTGAGATCATTGTACATATTATCTATCTTCTCATTGATCTTTTTTTTTTTGCTTCAGACCTTCTAGGCATGGCTTCATCATTGTTTTAAGTTTGCTATCTTGTTGAACCGGCGCAACAACTTGAAGGAAAGTAAATGGTTGCTTCTCACTTGATAGATTCCCTTCGGGTAGAATGGTTGCTTAAGCGGGTATTGACCTCCTTGTTGGGTGTTTTGTTGAGGATAAACTTGATCTTGAGGGTTCTCAGCATTAGTATTTTGGTAGGACATATTTGGATGATACTGAAAGTTATGGTTGAAATCTCTATTTCTGAAATTTCCACCTCTGTAGTCCATGAGCATTGTGAACATATTGATGGATGTGATCAATAAAACACACATAAGAAGGAAAAAAGAACGAAATCAGATTCTTAAAGGAAAAAGAAAAACGAAAAAAAAACTTTCTAAACTAGATTTTAGTCAAAAATTCGAAGGCAATATTCTTCAAGTCCCCGGCAACGGCACCAAAAACTTAATGTGTGTCGAGTTTTAACCTCTCAACTAAACCAGCTGCAAGTGCACAACAGTCGTAATTAATATAGATAAGAGAGGAAATCTACATGGACTTGTCAACCACACTACGAATTATAATGAATGAAATCAAGTTAGAACAAAATATAAGTTTGTCGAAGGTGATTAATAAGAAATAAAATTAAACTGCAAGTAATTAGAAAAGATGTAAATTCAATAAGAGAAAAGCGTTAGGCATTATGATATTCGCAGAGAATCATGAAACTATATTGATTTCATGGATTTGGATAAAACCCGTTTAGAACACTGAACACGAAGGTATAGTTTGTCCACTGTCATGGCTCTAACTACTATGCTTTAACAACCTAATAGACTCAAATTTTGCAAGTTATTACAAGAAGAAAACATGCTTTAACTCGTTCAGGTTCTGATCAAGTTCACTAGACTCCTTAACTAAACTTTCGCAGCTTAAGACGCCTATCTCATCAAATACTAGTTCAGGCAAATATACGCAGTACTTTCGAGGTTCTATTGTCCTAAGATCAGATCACAAGATGTGCGGTCAAGCAATCATGCATTAAGAACAAGTAAAGATGAAGACTCTATTGATATTCCTAAACAATCATCAATCAATATCGAATTATAAAACTCAATGAATCCCTAAAACCTAACAAGATTACTACTCAGACATGTTTATGGATTCAAAACAGTAAGAATAGGTAGAAAATATCATGAATAAACTGAAATTAAAAGAGTAAAGGATTATATTTCTTCTCTATAGTGAATACAAATCGAGATCTTCTCGTTGTAGCTCTAACTCAAATCAAATGAAGAACAAAGGTAAAAACATGGTTGTTGGTTATCCTTATGATATGAAACTGCTCCTAGGTAGAATATAGTGTATTATGAATGTTTATGAGGGTTTTTTCTAACAAGAGATTAAAAACAAATATATATAGGCTTAGGTTCGTCTAGGATTTATTTTAGGACAAAAAAAGAAAATTCAGTCTTGAACAGGTTGCAACAGACATGATCCATGACCAGTGGTGGAGCACCGGTACGAGGCCTGGGATAGCTCGTGACTAGTGTTGGCCCCTTCTTTGCATCAGTTTCCTGTAATTGCTTCTTCAGCGAGTTTCCTGCAACCACGTCTCTAATTGACTTGAAACCAACTCCATTAGAAAGGTAACTAAAAAATATATCTCGTCATCAAATTTCATCCAATTCCAAGTTGATTAAGGTAATGAAGGGTAAATTTTCTGGTGCTTATGTTTTGTCCAACTTTGTAAAATGCATATCTTGTAAGTTTTGTGACGTGGATGATTCTTTTGACTTGGAGAGATGGTTGTAGTATTATTTACACCTCTTTTGCTCCATTTATTATTATTATTGATGATTTACCCTTATAAAAAAAAGTTAAAATATGAGAAAACTATCTCAAATAGGTATAAAACCGTGGTAAAATACTTAAATAAAATAGTAAAAACCATGCATACAATAGTAAAATATAGAGTAAATTAGCAGGTGAAGAAGAAGAGTAGGACCTTCGACTCGAGTTGGCAACAGTGCTATTTTTCGAGAATGAATGCTTTTATGTTATATCAAGGATTTCAGTTATTTTGGTTTAAGTTTGAATATCGATTTATTTTGTTGAAAATGTTTTCAGTTCCCAATTCGGTTTTAATAAAAAAAACTTCAGACATTTAAAAGAATTTAAAGTAAACAATTAATACTTATGTTGCACGGAAGCTTTGTCCAAGGTCCGATTCTCGCTTTGGCATTGGAATCGGAAACGGAAGCTCTTGAAAGTGCTCGGAAGCACGGTGGAAGCACGATTCTTTAAAAAACAAATTTGGAAGCATTTTGGAAGATTCGATTCCGTTTTGGAAACTCCGATTTTTAATTTTGGATGCGTCAAAAAATAAATAATTTAAAAACTTAAGGATATTTATGGTATTTTATTAGCTTAACTAAAAATCCCTATTTTAAAACTTAAAAGTGTGGAAGGAATATGAATTTGTGTTCTTTAAGAGTTTTAGTTTTGCGAGAGGAATTGGAGCACTTATAAGTTCATACATTCTCCAACAACAAACGCCTCAAATAGCAGAAGATTTGGTATTTGTGCACACTAATATTCGTCTTCTATCTAGAAGAAATTTTGCTTACAAAGAAGGTCCCAATCAAATGTAGGATGTTGGAGGTGACCAATTTGTGGATGATATTAACCTTGGAAGACTTGAGTTTGAAGATCTTTCTCTTGATGAAGAGTTGGAGGCGGTTGTGTTTGATGGAGCTGATGAAAATGAGGATGAAAACGATGTTCTAAATATTTGATTTTGAATGTTATGATTTTTTTTAATTGTTATTTTACTTGATTTTGTGTTGTTTAAAACAACTTCTTTAAATATAATTTGATATTTGGAGTTTCATTATATATATATATATATATATTCATATACGCTTCCAATACGTACCCACTTCCTAAAAAGTTATGGATAATCGATTCTCCGCTTCTTAACGCTTCGCTTCCGCGTACCCGTTTCTGATTCCATGCAACATAGGTTAATACGCCAATCTGGATTGATCTCCAAGAAGGGTGTTACATCTTCGGTTTGTTGACACTTAATTTCTTTCACTTAGTTGAAACTTTGATGGTTTACCATTCTTTGGTCCATTTTCTTTTTAAATTATCTCCTATCCGTGTATATATATTGCCCTTAACTCGTGTGCTCGTGTAAGCCAAACTTTGTGAAATCAAATATGGTATAACTTGTTTTTACAACAAACGCAATAATATATAAATGCAAGTGAGGCAAGATATAGTGCAAAAAATAAATGAGACAAGAGAATTTGTTAATCAGGGTTCGTTTTCCCTAATCCATGACGTCCAGAAATCGAATTCACTAGAATAAGAAAGCAAATACAACCAATTTCCAAACGTGTAAATCAAACAGAACCCTCTTGAATTACCGCTCTATTCTATAACATGAACTCTTCAGGATAACCTAATCTTGAGCTAAACTCTCCTGAGCCTAGACTTCAATTCTCCAAAGTCTATGGGACACCGTCACACGCGTACGTCAACACCAACACACCCAACTATGACACCAAAGCACTCCAACACGTACGTCAAACACCAACGCACCAACACACTTGAACACCACAAGCACAAAACAACGACATTCCGTCGCACAATAACAAGAACGCCTTCTTCACTCAATGAAACTCTATGTTTTTTTCTTCTAAGAGGCGTGAGTCCCTCAACGCATGTGCCTCTCTATTTATACATATAGAGAGCACTGCTTAACCCTTGCAACTATCCATTTATCGATCCCCCCCCCCCCCCGCCCTTTTGACTATGTGTATGAACTCAGGAACTATAACTCCAATATACCATCACCAATAACATCACCATTCTCCCCTGCTTGAGTCACACCATGGTCCAAAACTAGTTGAAAAAACGTCCCTGCTCTACAAAACGAGGTCAATAGCCCATCACACCATCTCCATAAAGATCATCGTTTCTAACCCAAATCCACTGGCGCTTCACACCTTCATGATTGTCTTTTCGACTGAACTTGAAAGAATTTCGTTGAACATGTCCATGAACTCCACAGTGGTAACATTTAGGAGCACGAAATCACACATCATAAGCTTGATTCATTCGATTTTTCTCCTCTAAAAATCTGAAACACCTTGGTCTAATATGCCCATCAACTCCACAATGATGACAAACAGGTCGAAAAGTTCGGCGAGGTTCACTCTGCAAGTTTGACTTTCTTGATACGATTTCTGTAGCACTTGCAGGTTTTGTAGCAGTTACAATCTTTCTGGATGCGGTCTCTGTAGCAGTTGCAGTCACAATTGCAGTTGTAATTTTTCCACCAAAAACAAAAACTGAGTTAGTTTTTGAAGATTTCCCTTTAAATCCAAGACCATGTCGCTCCGTAGGACATTTCCCAATATTCAGAAGATGATCTAGCTGATTTGTACCATTATTAAGCATCCTTAATTGATTTTGTGTCTCTTCAAGCTGAACTCTAGCTTGTGTTTCTTCTTCTTCTTTCTTCGCTGCATACTTTTGTGCTTCAACAACTTGAGCCTCTATCTAAAGTTTCTCCTTAGTCAACAACGAATTTGAGCAAGTGTTCATACATCGTCTTGTAGTTCTTAGAAAGTTTTTCATCATTGATGTTCTCAACATCACTGTCACTTTCATCGTTGTCACTCTCATAGACTCTGCTGCATATTCTGTTGCAGGTTTGTTCCAGATTCTGTTGCAGAACTGGAGGCAAAAGTTGTAAACGCCACAAAATTCTTCAAGGATATTTCATCATCTTAATCAGTGTCAGAATCACTCTTGATGTTATCGAGTGCCTTCTTTTTATTTCAGCAGATTTTCACATTCAGAACAGATATGTCCGAAGCCTTTGCATCAAAGCACTGAGTGTTCTTCGATGAATTGTCAAACTCTTCACTTTTCCATTCTCTTTCATTTTCTTCTTTTTCTTCAGGTACTTAGCAAATTGTGTTGACAACAAAGCCATCGAATCTTCAGCAGATGCACCCTTTTGAACAGCTCCAATATCATTATCTTTCTGATTTTCTTTTTCTTCATATGCCTTGTTCAATTCAAAAGGCATTTCATCAAGATTATGAGCTTCTTCAACTGCATAAATTTTTGACTCAAATTTCGAAGGCATCGATCTTTTCAATTTCTTCACTAGTGATTACATGAGGATTCCAACCAACTTCAATCGCATTCCAACAATCTTCATCAAGACCACTAATAAAAGCTTCCATACGATATCCATAATTTGAAGAATCAAGCCGTGGTGGTCTTTTCATAGATGTACCTTCTGGATGTGAATCCATCAGACTCGTTTTTCAAGCTCTATCTCACTTCTGGAACTATGTTCTGTTCCTCACGCTTGATCAACCCAAAACAAGACTAGGTATCTATTGGGAACCCGCTCTGATACCATTTGTAAATGCAAGTGAGGCAAAATATAGTGCAAAAAATAAATGAGACAAGAGAATTTGTTAACTAGGATTCGGTATCCCTAATCCCCGAGACCACGTCCAGAAATCGAATTCACTAGAATTAGAAAGCAAATACAATCAATTTGCAAACGAGTAAATCAAGCACAATCTTGTTGAATTACCGCTCTATTCTATAACATGAACTCTTCAGGATAACCTAATCATGAGCTAAACTCCCCTAAGCCTAGACTTCAGTTCTCTAGAATCTCCGAAACACCATCACACACGTACGTCAACACCAACGCACCCAACTATGACACCAAAGCACTCCAACACGTACATCAAACACCAACGCACCAGCACGTTTGAACATCACAAGCACAAAACAACGACACTACGCCGCACAATAACAAGGACGCCTTCTTCACTCAATGAAACTCTCAGTTTTTCTTCTAAGAGGTGTGAGTTCCTCAATGCATGTGCCTCTCTATTTATACATATATAGAGCACTGCTTAACCCTAAGCAACTATCCATTTATCGATAATGACAAATTTCCTTTTTAAAATTATCCTCTCCTTACTTTTCTCTTGTATATATTTTTCAAAAATTCCATACTCAACATAATATTTTATATTACTCTCAATTCATGTACTATTAAATACAAATATATCTACTCTTGCCATTTTTTTTATAATTCATTAATACAAGTCTAAAATTTAATGTACGCATAACCTTCAAATTTTATTTTCTCTTAATTTCATTATATCAAATTAAAAATTGCTTACATTCTACATTTATATACATATTCCAAAAGTTCAAATAGGATCAATTTTACATAATTTTTTCAATAATTATTCTTTTTTATTTTTACCAATCAAATCTATCATATTCTTATATTTACTATTTTATTTATATTTTTTTTTTTCTATCCAATTAACATTAGAAATTTATGATTTTTTTTAAATGATCTCTTGTAACGTTATTCTTTCATTTTTTAAATTATTTTTATGTGTTTTTAAGTTGTTTTATTTTTGTCTTCAAACTGTGATTGTTTTGTATTTATTACTATTAAATAATAAAAAGGAACAGTAGAATATGGATAGGATAAATAGCATTATAAGATTCGGTAAGAGAGTCGCAGTATTTCTAAACTTTTGTACCCATAATGATATGTAGATATTTCACTGAGGTTTAGCCACACGCAATAAATTATTTGGTGAAAGTTTCATATTGTTGTTAAAGTAACGAATCAAATGGATGTAGTGTATATACGTCCAAGAACTGACAGTTATCTCTAATTGTTGTAAGAAGATACGAGATATTAACTTTATTTTAATAGATTTATCGGTGCATTTGATGAAACGCATGTGTTACTTATGGTGACACCATATCGAGAAGGTCTCCGTTGTATAAACAGAAAATAAAATCAGACCTTAATGTTTTGGGCATATGCCATTTTGACATGCTTTTTACATATTGTTTTATTGGGATGGCAATATCTACCAATTATTCACGAATGTTGATGACCGCGATACGAAATGATCTGATGTTTTTCTACTTTTAGAAATTATGTATTATTTTGTACATTCTAAATATGTTAATAAACGCAGATATTGAGCTCCATATCGAAAATAATAAATGGATAGTACAAGATATTATCTCTAAGAGTTTCTAAACAGTGAATCTCCTCGAAACAATAAATAAATGTATAATAGGTGGTATGGGTCCTTACGTTCGGTTATCGAACAAACATTTGGAGTATATACTAAAAAATAGAGGCCCCTTAATGAATTTTTAGGTATGACAACGCCACATAAAGAAGTGTTATATTCACTACAAGGGATCTACATAATCGTCTGTACAATATTAAATACTTCAACTTTGACAACATTGATATCGACAATGATGTTGTACAAAGATCTTGAACATCTTAACTCCCATCAGTATGTTCTGGTCTAAGATGTATGTGGCGTTCCAATCCATTGGTGCATGCGGGTGTACGGAAACCTCAGATCATGTTAGGTACATAAGATCCAACTCCCACATGTTTCTCACAACTCTGTTTCTCCTCCAAATTTTGCCATATCCTTCATCGTACCATGAAATTGAACGCATGAACAACCAGTGGTTGCTACGAGTTTATGGTAGAACTCATGAAACTGAGGAGGGATTGGAGATGTTTGGATTGCAATCCAGAAGCCGCTTTCTATGTCATATCCTGATAGCTTATCATTCTCAGAATAAGCGTAGAAGATTCTATTGGATATGATCCATTTCTCCTCTCTCACTCTCGAAATCCGACAAAGAAGAAGAACCCTACGATCCGACATGCTCCTCCTCTCCTCTCTCACACTCGAAACCCAACAGAAACACCAAATCGACGATATGCTCCTCCTTTCCTTTCTCACTTCTGAAACCCGACAAAAACTTAAGCTTTTTCTCCAATTTAAAAGAACTCATTTTGTTCAATTCGATTTAGACTTAAAATTTTGAAACCCTCTTCTTCATTTAATGGTTTTACGAACCGTATTGGATATGTTGTCGAATTGGATTGGACTATGGGTTTATCGCGGTTTAAACTAAAGTGCATATATAAGACAGATTAAACTATATATGTAAAATGTTTTTGAATTAAATAGTCTAAGGGGGTGTTATTTAATGATGAATTTTAATAGAGTTTAAATCTAAGCAGAATCCACTGTTATTCAATCAATGATTCTAAATTCTACTTTAAAATCTGGTGTTATTGGATATGGTATTTGCAAATCATGTCTTAAAGATATTAAAATCTGGTGTTATTCAATAACAGATTTTAAATCCATCATTAAAATCCAGTATTATTCAACATTAAAAGATTATGGAAATCTTTGTTTTTTAATAGATTTGAAATGACATGTAGATCAAATTTAATGAACAAATGATTAGAAACAAAATCCAAGATATACTGCAGAGATTTTAGAATTCACACATAAACTCCATAAAAAATCATTGATTCAATAACACCGCGAGGTGGTTTAGTAATTAAAATTAGGGACAGTTGCTGATATGGTGCATTTTCTAACTTTAATGTCAAGCGGGGTACCTTCGTAGGGAAAATTGTAGAACTAGTACACGTTTTTTGAAAATGTCTAAAATACCCTTACGCTTGGCAGAGTCTGCGTGAATTGTGTAGCCTTGAGGCTAAGGCTGGACAAACTCTGCTTAAAATCTGCTAATTATGTAGCCTTAAGGCAGATATAGTGTGCGAATTGTGTAGCCTTAAGGCTAAAGCTGGACAGGCGCTGCTTAAACTCTGCTAATTTTGTAGTCTTAAGGCAAATATAGTGTGTCGATTGTGTAGCCTTAAGGCTAAGGCTGGACAGACTCTTCTTAACCTCTGCTAACTGTGTAGCCTTAAGGCAGATATAGTGTGTCAGTTCTGGTAGCCTTAAGGCAGATATTGTGTGTGCTTTTTTTGTAGACTTAAAGCAGATGTTGTGTGCGCTTTTTTGTAGACATAAGGCAGATATTGCTCGACCTACTGTAGCATACTGTTCGCAGGGCATGGCTTGACATTTGCAACGTAACTAAATTGTATAAACGGTCGGATTTTGAAGTACTCCTCTCTTTTCACAATAATAACAAGAATGCCATTACTTCTTACTTTTTTTGAGTTTGCTATAAACCTTTTCAACCTCTCCACCTTTAACCTAGATCTACTATTTCGATTTCACCCTCAAAGGGAGATTTCATATTTTCAAAGAGATGGAAGCGAAATCCGAGTATAAGATTGTTTACAGACTTCGACGATTTTGAATGAAAGTACGTACATTCTTCGGAAAGACGATCTTCGTTTACATCTAAAGATATTCTAGGGGTTGAAGGCGAGCATATTTTCGGGAAGAACGAACACAGGTAACACTTCAAAACATTACACTAGTTATCTAAACCACCATCTTCTAAACTGCGTCTAGAGCTCTAGTACGTCTTTGGCAGAGCTATTTCTAAAAGACTCTGCCAAAGTGTAGAGCTCTGCGAAAAATCTTCTAAGATAGTGTGTTGCAGATCTTTTGAACATTCTCTTTTTTGCAGATAATGTTGCATTTGTTGACTGTTTTTGGACAATGGAAGGTAAAAATGGGTTGGGATTTCGACGTTGATTCAAGCAAAGGAAGCAAATTGTTTGCGGTTGAAGACCAAATCAAGTATGAGGAATTTCTCCGCATTGTTTGTGAAGATTACAACTTGGAAATGCAGATGAATGCAGTCGAGATTTCTTATAAGTTGCGTACACATATCATGGAGAAAATGCCTAGCGACACACCTCCTATCTTCTTGAATAACGATAGGCAACTTGCAAACTTGATCACAATGGCGGAAAAAGAGGTTATCCGGCTTTGCGTGTCATGGAAAAGAAACGATGGAATTAAAGCAGAAGCTGCGGGTAAAGATGAAGCTTGTGATGTCAAAGAGGATGGTGGTGTAGATTTTGATGATGTTGGTAATGTTAAAGACGAGCATATGATGCCACCACCGAACAACAGCAGAGACTGCCGACAGTATGTGAAGAAATAGCAGATGCCGCCTTTATTCTGCGATATATTCGATGAGATGCCTACGAAGCCATTACCAATGAAGAAATCTGGATCCATTAAGGTTGGCGAAATATTTGATGACAAGGAAGCATTAATTATGCAATTATGCCAGATTGCAATCATCGAGAAGTTTGATTTCAAAATCGCCACGTCGAGGAAGAAACTATTTATCGCGAAATGTTTTGTTCCTAATTGTTCTTGGAGGATTCGTGCGTCGACTCTGTCAGTTTCATCTGAATCTCCAGAATTTCTCGTTCGGATATATAAAAAAGCTCATACATGCTCTGCTGTCTGTAGGTATTCTCGTCAACGACAGGCTAATGCAAAATTTATTGGAAATATGTATGTTGATAGGTTTAGTGGTGGTAATGATCTTAAAGGAATCACGCCTAAGCATGTAATGAACTGTATTAAGTCACTACATTGTCTTGACATAGACTATACGAAGGCGCATAAAGCGTTGGCATATGCACGAGAGCTGGTCAGAGGCACTTTTGAGAGGGGTTACCAGGACTTACCTTCCTATCTATACAAAATAGAGCAGGCCAATCCAGGTACGATTACAAAGCTTGAACGTGATGCTCAACAAAGGTTTAAGTATTTGTTCATTGCTTTTGGTGCTTCCATCAAAGGATTTGAGTTCTTGAGGAGGGTTGTTGTGGTAGATGGAGCACATCTAACTGGAAAGTACAGAGGTGTTATGCTGGTAGCTGCAGGTCAAGATGCAGATTCGAGTATATTTCCTATAGCTTTTGGGATTATAGACTCAGAGAATGATGCTTCATGGGAATGGTTTTTTACACATTTGCGTGGTGTGATACTTGATGATAAAAATTTGGCCATTATTTATGACCGTCATCCATCAATCGCAAAGGCCATTGAGAAGGTTTTCCCCGCAGCTGATAGGGGAGTATGTTACTATCACCTCAAAAATAACCTCATCTTAAAGTTCAAAAAGAACGCAATGCTCAGTTTTGTGTGTCGTGCTGCATATGCATATCGACTGGTAGATTTTGAAAAATTGTTTGGTGTGATTCGTCGTCAGAATAGTGAATTAGCAGTTTACTTGGAAGAGGCGGAATTTCGATTATGGGCTTGTGCACATTTTCCAGGAGATAGATTTGGTATAATGACGAGCAACATTGCAGAATCCATTAATGTCGCGCTTAAGGAAGACAGATCATTTCCTGTTAAACATTTCGTGGAGGCTATTAGAAAGTTGTTGTCAAGGTGGTTTGTGGAAAGGCGAGACAAAGCTGCCTCATTAAAAACAAATTTCCCCCCAAACGTTGAAAAGTTACTGCATGAAAGACACGGTAGCTTGAAAATTTTAAATGTTCATCATACTGATTCAAATTGTAGCCATGTTACAGGTGGAGATTATGATTGTGTGGTTGATCTACAGAAGGTATGTAAGTTTTTTTTTGCTATTTATCACTGCCAGTTTCAGGAAACGTATCCTGAGCAAGTCTGCCAGTCTCAGGAAACGTTTGCCTTGTTTATCTGCTCTGAGTTCGATTTCTTTTTAAAATTTATGAAATTTATGATTGCAGAGACTTTGTACTTGTAAACAATATGATGTCGAGAAGATTCCCTGCGAGCACGCGATTAAAGCAGCATTAAGTCGGAAAACTGATGAAGCTACCCTGGTGGATGATCATTTCACAAAGGGCTACTTGTATTCAACGTACTCAGAACCTATAAAACCTGTAGACGAAGATTTGATTCTACCACCACACGTAATTAGTGAACAATGTCTGCCACCAGTCATAAGAGTACCTTCCGGTAGACCGAAGGCAAAGAGATACCTTTCTGCTATTGAAAAGGCTAAGCGGTTCAAGCGTAATCAATGGAAAAAGAAAAAAACAGAACCTTCGCAGAGTACTCCATCCACAAAGCAAAAAACGAAGCAGAGGACTCAATCCACAACGAATCAAACGAAGCAGAGGACTCCATCCGTTACGAAGAAAACGATGCAGAGTACTCCATTCAGCGATAATATTTAACCCACTACTCCATCCCCAAAGGTGAGAAGGAAACGATCTCGTAATTCTCCGACTACTCAAAGACCAAATAAGAAAGCTAAACTTTGGCAGAGTACTCCACCCCCACAGATGAAAAAGAGTCTTTCCAGAGTAGCCCAAAAATTCATCACAGGTGCTCAAAATGCCATAATGCAGGACACAATCGAAAAACATGCCCATTTTCTTGACTTTGGCTTCACTCTGGCTTTACTCTGGCTTCACTCTGGCTTCAAGTTTATTTAAACAAGGAAACAAATCTTGGTTTATAACTTTATTTATTTGTCCTTATTTATGGTGCTCCGTTGTTTTATGTTAGTCTTTTAGTTTGATGTGGGTATCATAAAATAGTCGGTATCACAGAGTGTGCATCTGGTATCGCAGAGTCTGCATCTGGTATCGCAGAGTCTGCATCTGCATCTGGTATCGCAGAGTCTGCATCTGGTATCGCGCAGTCTGCGTCTGATATCTGCATGAATCATCCAGTAATCTGCTATTAATCTTCCTGTGCTCTACTATAGATTTTACTTTTAGTTTCATTCAAAAAATATATATGCTCAACAAATCCGAGGGTAAAACATATTATTCAATTAAAATCCATATCTTGAATTACGGAATCATAACTTTTCAAGGATTTATAAATACAGAAACAAATAAAATTAGAAGAAATAGTTCAAATCTCCTATATAATGCGGCAAAGCTGTCTTGCGAACCAATACAGGTAGCAGTTTTCGCATCCAGGTTGATATTCGTGCTCAGTGGCACAATTTGGAAAAGGCAAATCTGGACAGTCAGGGTATTGCCAGGTTGATGCAAAAGAATGGTTCATGGGTGGATAGAAAGCTACAACCGCATCCAGAACCTCCTCCCCAAGCCTGGTGAGTTTATCAAAATCACCTTCAGCGTGTACGTCGACACATAATTTGAGAAGTTGTGCAGCCTTTTTCGTACGTCCAGCACATACACACAGCATTCCACAGAGATAAGTTGCGTTAGCACTGAAAGGGACAAGCCGGTCCAAAAGCTCCATGGCTGCGCTGATGTCTTGTTCTGCGGTCACGAGTCTTGCAGCCTCATAATAAATAGCAGTTGGGTTTCTGGCGTTTAAGCATCTTACAAAAAAGCTGCGATTCGTCCCGTCTAGGAGAATTTTATCTGTGTCTTCACATAGATCGTGGATATTAAGTTCCTTGAGGACTTCATCACTGTACACTACATCTCTACCGATCCGCCCTATTCGGAGGATGTGTCCGACTCTCCACAAGGTGAGGCGGCCAAGTTTTCGTGCAATGACAGAGATAATGTCCGAAGGAAGCTCTGGTATTTGCATGTTAACCTACGATGTGATGCGGTATTTGGATTTTGAAAATAATTAACAGGCACTCTGTTCGTAAACAATCTACTATTTTTATAGATAAGAAAAGATATGAAAGGGGTCGATCTTCCTTTAAATTTTCTTGGAAAATAAAACTCAATTTACAGGGATGATTACTGTGCAACCGGTCAACTATAATAACATAAGATACTCTGCCTTGGAAAAGACAACTCAATTTAATAAGAAATGGCAGAGAAAGCGCGTAAATTTGCCGCGCAATAAATGGCGCGAACACCCATAAGAATAAAGGACAAGTCATTTTTTTACACATGAGGAGATGAATGACAACTCATTTAAAAAGTATACATCAATGAACATGTGTTTATTGCAGTAGTTGAAAACACATTCCCTAGTCTGCCAAAACCCTAGAGTAACGCTTCGTGTTCATATAGGAGAAAGTCGTGTCTGTTTGTCTCTACATCTATTTGTTTACCAAAGACGCAACATTCATCATCTTCGTCTCTCTTACCAAGTTTGTGACCATGGGTTATAGTGTAAGGCGAATTAAAATGAAACTTAATCGGATCCAGAAGGATGTTCCTACACAGTTCATCAGGGCCGGTATAAAATCTAGAACTCCCAAGTCTTTTATGCAGTTTGAGGTAGTATTATTTACGGATGATAATAGGAACTTTACGGATGTAGTATTGTTTAGATTAAATGTCTGAGTTGAGTCTTATATGTTTTAGGTCCCGTTGGTGATTGTGTTTACGAATGGGAAGCAGCTATCAATGGACCCTTCGACAGTCCCTATGCCGGAGGGATTTTCTTGCTTACCATCCATTTTCCTCCAGATTATCCGATAAAGGCGCCAATGGTTTGCTTTTTGCTTTTTCAGTTAACTGTTATTTGTTGCAGGACGAAACTTCACTCTTGATCATCTTGTTTTTCATCTTGCTTTTAATTGATATTCTCTTTGTCTTTGCATGCAGGTGGCTTTCAAAACAAAGATTTATCACCCAAACATCAACGCAAAAGGAGCGATTGACTATGATATCTTGAGGAAAAAATGGTCTCCTGCTTTAACCATGTCCCAGGTTTGGAATTTTCTTCAGATTTAACAAAGTTTTGTCGAAAAAAATACTTCAGCCAAACATGTGTGTTAATGGGATGGATTTTTGTTATGGAATTAGGTTTTGATGTCAATTTGCGCGCTGATGACTAACCCAATCCTAGATGATCCTTTTCTGCCGGAGGTAGCCCATATTTACAAGACTGACAGATCCAGGTTCGAGTCAACTGCGCGAAGCTGGACGGAGAAGTATGCCATGGGATCAGAGTGAGGTGGTGGAGGCAAAGAAAGGAGCTGTCTCACCTGTGTGTTCTTTAGTGTCTTTTCTATGTTTGCTTTATTATCTTCTGAAGACTGGTTTGCTATAACTGTTTTATTTTGAACTCGCGGATCAATTCGGTTATTGGTTATTTTGAGCGAATGCACAGTATCTGCTTGTACTCTGCATCTGAGAGCAGATGATGGGCGGACTCTGCATTTAGGCTGCATCTGTGTGTTTTTAGTTTCTTTTCTATGTTTGCTTTATTATCTTCTGAAGACTGGTTTGCTATAAGTGTTTCATTTTGAACTCGCGGATCAATTCGGTTATTGGTTATTTTGAGCGAAGGCGCAGTATCTGCTTGTACTCTGCATCTAGAGCAGATGATGGGCGGACTCTGCATTTAGGCTGCATCTACATCGCTAACACTGCGCATAAACTGCATCTTCTCAACATTGATACTACATGCTACCAGTCGGACCCATCATTTTATTAGTTTCTTCTTCCTCTGCTGATAGAGCGTCCAGCAAAATGGGCCCATAAAAGAATACGCAGAATAAAAATAGAGGTCTGTTCTTCTTCTTCTGTCTTAGGCAGAGTAAAAGCAAAGTAAATATTAACATTATTTAATCAGCAGATTATAAATAGAGAAAGAGCAGAGAAAGCGCAGTATATTAGTTGCTCGTACTCTGCTGTGGTGAAGTTTGAAATATTATACTATAACTTTTCTACTAATTCAATAAGTTTATTGGGTTGCTGCTAAAAACTTATTTATAAAAGTAGTTCTATGTCGAATCAAAAGTAATTGGCGCAACCCGATCTTGCCATTGATGGCTGCAGAGTATGGCGGTATACGAGTCCATGATGTGATGTGAGTTGATATTGCTTTGACTCTTAACATTTTTATTGGAACCGTGAAAAGTAAGTTTCATTTTTACTATATATTCACAATCGTAAATGTTTTTGAGACAATAAAAATACTAGTGGTTTTTGGGAAGTTTAATATAAGGTTAGGATAAATGCAGAGACAAAGCAATACTACGCGTAGAGAATTAGCAGCGTCTGTTCGTACTCTGCAGTAGAGAAGTTTGAAATATTTTCCTATAACTTATCTAAAATATTATTTCGGAATAACGGTAATTATACGTTATTGTTTGTTTTACCAATTAAATGCAGAGTAAGTAAATGCATGACACTGGCATTCTAACAAACGGTTGTTAATGTTATGCTACATTCAGCTATGATCTGCGTAAAAGGCGCAGTATCTGCTTGTACTCTGCATCTAAAAAGCAGATGATGGACGGACTCTGCATTTAGGCTGCATCTTACATCGCTTACACTGCGCATAAACTGCATCTTCTCAACTTGTTTTCATCCACAAAGGTCTAACAAAACAAAATAAAGTATACATAAATTACTGAACTATTATAACGAGACATACAAAAGTGTTACTCCGAGTCTCAAAAGATCGAGTGCAATAACATTAAACAACACAGTTGACGAGGTTTATTCTAGGTGGTATTGGTACGACGAATAGGGTCATCAATGTATGCATCTTCAACCATTGAGAAACCACCGGTCTTTAACAACCCTTAGTTGCTGGATTGCTTCTTCAACGGCAGGAATTGCTGGATTTATGAGGAGTTCAGAGAATGGGTAGAGAGCCGAGACACGTATCTCACCTGCAATGCCAAAGAGTCACCTACTCATATATGTTGCAATAGTTCTCTATGGTTGAATGAAGTACTAACACTACCTCCAAAATAGTCCATATTCCATTTCGTAGCACGCAGAATATGACCTTCCCAGTTGGCTGAAGTCGCCAGAAGTACTCAAATTCATCAGCAAATGTTCCCTTCGCAATACAGTTGATATTTTCGCCGCTGCAGCTCACAAAGACGAATTTATAGTACTTCGTTCTCAAAAGACATCCTAAACTATAAACATAATTAACTTACCTGAAATTCCTCAATGTGAAGTGTAGAACTTTGTGACCAGGGACAACGTAAACGTCATCTATGAAGCCTTGATAAATTTCTAATTTCTTGACTTTCACAATTCACCAAGCAAATCAACTGTGTTATATAGCAACATGAATATAGATTAAGAAATCTGACGTGAAATGGAAAATCAAACAACTAATATTTCATCAATACTTACCAACACTAATCTTCTTATGCAATGAGCCGTTTAGAACTCTGCGAAATGGAGATAACGACACCATATGATTACCACAGATTCGTGCTACCTTTTTAATGATCGATTCTTCATGGAAGAAGATATGGAACTCATGGTGTGCTTGTGGGAGTATAAATCCACGCCAATTGAATTCGTTATGTCTTTTAGTGAGATCTAAAACTTCTGAGTAAAAACCACCAAAAAAACAAACAGAGATCCAAAGTTGGTGTTTTATTAAGCTGCTTAGAAAGTTTTTTGTGTCAGAGCAAAAGTACAGAGTTTTGCTAGGTAAATTGCGGATCCCTTTCCCAAAGGGTGTACATGAGTATATATACAAGCCAGAGTCGGCTAGGTCAATATCTAAAGAGATAAGGAAGATTTCCTAATTCCTCAGGATTTCCTTTTAGCAATGCCGGCTACAATCATGGGCTTTGGCTTCGTCACATCTTCATTATGGGCTTGAACTCGTGGGCTCGTCGTCTCGGCTCATACGTTCATTTGCCCAGCTCGGCCCAACTCCCTGTCTTTGAGCTTTGGCTCGGGTGGCATCGAGCTTTGCAGCTCAGGCGGCATCAAGCTTCGCAGCTCGAGTGGCATCAGGTATCGCGGCTCAGGTGGCATCGAACTTCGCAGCTCGGGTGTCATCGATTCACGGTTCGGGTGATGTTCTTCATCACGACTCGGGTGACACCGAGCTTCGCAGCTCGGGTGTCATCGATTCTCGGTTTGGGTGACGTTCTTTATCACGGCTCGGGTGACACCGAGCTTCACAGCTCGGGTGTCATCGATTCACGGTTCGGGTGACGTTCTTCATCACGACTCGGGTGACACCGAGCTTCGCAGCTCGGGCATCCTCGATTCACGGTTCGGTGACATTCTTCATCACGGCTCGGGCGACACCGAGCTTCGCAGCTCGGGTGTCATCGATTCACGGTTCGGGGTACCCAATCCAACTCCTTTGTTCACGGTTAGGGGTCCCTATCCAACTCTTCTTGTCACGGTTAGGGATCCCGATACAACTCTCCCTTCACAGTTAGGGATCCCTATCCAACTCCTCTTCACAGTTAGGGACCCCGATCCACCTCCTTGTCACGGTTAGGGGTCCCGATCCAACTCTTCAATCACGGTTCGGGATCTTGATCCACCTCCTTGTCACGGTTAGGGATCCCGATACAACTCTCCCTTCACAGTTAGGGATCCTGATCCAACTCCTCTTCACAGTTAGGGACCCCGATCCACCTCCTTGTCACGGTTAGGGGTCCCGATCCAACTCTTCATTCACGGTTCGGGATCTTGATCCACCTCCTTGTCACGGTTAGGGATCCCGATACAACTCTTCCTTCACAGTTAGGGATCCCGATCCAACTCTCCCTTCACAGTTAGGGATCCAGCTGCTCGTGCTTTTTATACTTAGCCATTTTTCAATCATTGATACGTCTCTACGATAATTGGTGTAACTTTGTGATCGTTGATCCAAATAACTTCAAACTTCTTTTGGATGAAAGATAACTCAATTATCTATCTTCTGACCAAAATTTCGGCTCGGGTTGCCTTCTCCTCGAGTGTTACCGAGCTGTTATTGGATCGGGGACGCACAAGCCGAGATTGATACATCTCCATGATAACTGATGTAAATTTATGATCGTTGATCCAAATGACTTCAAACTTCTTTTGGATGAAAGATAACTCAATTATCTATCTTCTGACCAAATTTCGGCTCGGGTTGCCTTCTCATCGAGTGACACCGAGCCCTTTTTGGATCGGCTCAGGTACGACGAGCACATATTGATATGGCTTCAGTAAATCGGGTGCATCTTGCCAACCTCAGCTCCAAATGATATGATTTCAAATATATGGAAAGCTGACTCAATGATCTTGTTTTTCATCACCGAACCGATCTCTTTACTATGTTGCCGAACCGATCCGAGCTCTTTAGCTCAACGGCTTGGTTTTCCAAATCCTTTATGGGTTTGGCCCTACAAGGCTTCTTGGGCTCGGTTCGTGATAAGTCGAGATTTTCATTGTTGTCCATTTTATACTTAGTTAAATTTATGTTGATCTCAGTGGGGTGAAAACCGACCCCAACAGTTAGCCCCCCAGCTCGGTAGTATCAGTGATGGTGATGCCGAGGTGAAAGTAGTCGTTACTGAGATCAACATGCCTAGCTGAAATTGGCATTTATGAGGTGCCGAACTGTTTCTTTGATCCCTTTGCCGAGTTGTATCTTAAATCAAATTGCCGAGTTGTGTCTTCGATCAAATCACCGAGCTGTTTTGTCGTAAGAGTACTGGACGAGATGCTTTGCCGAGGAGAACATGATGAAGCATGTTGTTGAGATGTTATGCCAAGATGATCATCATGATGCGATGCACCAAAAATCTCGTGTTGCTTCCTGAGTTTGAAGCAAAGGCTAAGTTCCAAGGGGCACCTTGCCAAAAATTAAATAGTCATAACGATCTATACATTAGTTAGCCGAAGCGTGTTAGGGTAACTTGCATCTCTGAGTAGAGTGGCTAAGTTCCAGTGTGCGTTGAAGCGATGTCTACTGGGTTTTAAGAAGTTAAAGTCCAGCGTGCTAAGAAACGCGTGATATCTTGGTTTAGACAAAACATGTTTATGTATTTCACACTAACGATATACATTTAGTGTTATGTTTCTAAGATGTTGTGACCAACGATTCGTTTGTTGGGTTTAAGATGAACATTTCGGCTTACAGATACGTTACCATAAACATATCTGCTCCGATAATGAACATATGTTTGCATAGTTTAGTTTGAACATTTCGGTTTACGGATATGTTACCATAAATATATCCGCTCCGACAATGGACATATGCTTGTATAGTTTAGGATGAACATTTCGGTTTACAGATACGTTACCGTAAACATATCCTCTCCGACAATGAAAATATTTGTATAGCACGCTTTTAATCCTGAGAAGGACGTAATGTCCCGTTGCTGTGGCCAACAGCAATGAGGTGATATGAAATGTCTGTTTAGTTGAGACTGGTAATCCGTAGAGGATGTGAGTGGGATGCTTGTTTTGTTAAGGCTGTAGTAATCCATAAAGGATGTGATTCGAAGATCTTAGCTTCGAAAAGTTTGCTTTAATTAGACATAGAGTCTATTATAAAGATGGGAGTATACGAGTATACGTACCCTCTCCCCCTTTTTTTTTTAAGGAAGGGGACAGCTGAACTCATCCGAAGACGAGTTACCTACGTACCCTTTTACAGGGATCAAGCCGCATCGTAGTTCATAAATACCTGATGTTTCTTGAGATGCATTGTATTCTGAGATCCTGATACTGAAATGTCGGTAATGTTAGTGAGCTCGTACACTCCCGTTCGAATTGAAGTTAGATAGCTCGTTATTAGGTTGTCGGTTCGGCTTGGATTTCTTCTATTTCGTCTTCGTGTTAAGTTCTGCTATGGGATTCCTGAGCTTATACTCGTACATAACAAAGCTTTGGGACTCCTTCTGATTTCCACGAATGGTTTTGATTCCGTTCGGCGTCGGGAACTTAATGCACATGTGGTATGTTGATGGGACAGCTCTCATAGAATTTATCCAAGGGGTTCCCATGATTACGTTGTATATCGCGGGATGATCTACCACCAAAAATTCTACGATTTTGTTACTCCTTCGGCTTGAACGGGTAGCCTGATCGTTCCAAGTGTCATCATTGCTTCTCCTGAAAATCCGATTAGTGGCTCCGGTGTTTCTGTAACTTCGGATAGGTTGATCTCCATATGCCTTAATGTTTCTCGAAAAATAACATCGACAGAACTTCCCGTATCAATCAGCACTTTAGCAATGTCATGGTCTCTTATGATCAGCTGATAACGAGAGGATTGATATGAGGCTGGTCAATACTGACTGCTTCACTTTGTTCGAATGAAATCACGTCATTTGGCAAATTGGCGGGCGCCGACCAGTTGGTGCTAACATCTCCTTGCGTTGGAAAGCCTTGATTGCGGACACCGTATCTATGCAGTATTGGGATCCTCCCATTATCATGTTAATTCTTCTATGGGAATCATGTTGTGTTGCCTCGTCGGTTTGCCTCCCTCTTAATCGCATCTTAGTTTCGGCAGTCTTATCAGGCTGGTCTTTTTCGTCTTCTAGTTCGAGATCTTTGAGGGTGACAGTGTCACCGAGTTTCTCCGCCATTAGTTTCGCCGTGAGTTTTTCGCCAAGACTCTGACAATTCCCCGTTGAGTATCCGTAGTAATGATGGTATTCACAGTAGGCATTTCATCATAAGAACTGTTGCTGTTGGTCCACATGCTCCGTGAACTTCTTTCCGCGGCCTCGGCTCTTCCTCGACCGAACCCAGGGACATCGATTTGATAGTTATGAGCTCCTTGAAAACCTCCCTCGTGTTGCACATAGCCGGAACTTTGGTTATTCCTCTTAATGTTAGAGGGGGTTGAAACTTGGGGAGAGTGATTTGTTGTCTTTGTTTTGCCATACTTCTCGGTTAGGATCTTCATTTTCTTCTTCTTCGGTGATGAAATCTGTAGCTCGATGCATTGCATCCTGTATCGTCGTGGGGGCGTTCAGCGCGATTTCTTTACGAAATCGGAGTTGAACCAGAGTGCTCAATTCAGGGCTAGTAGGGCTGCTTTGTCGCTCAGGCCTTCCACTTTGGACATTACGGCTTTGAATCTTCCGATGAAGCTCCGGAGTGTTTTATTCTGCCCTTGAGCCAGGGTCCACAGATCGGCATCAGATGTACCGGGATCCATGAATATGGAGTAATGCTTCAAGAACGCCGCGGACTGTTGGTTGTAGTTGTCGATGGAGTTCCGCTCGAGCCTGGAAAACCACTGCAGTGCTGGTCCTTTGAGATGCTCCACGAAGAGAAGGCACTGTCCGGCGTCTCTTTCGTGTTCTTTGAAGTTAGAGCGTCCCATGGCTATAGCGAAAGCCGTTAGATGCTCTTTTGGATCAGTCTTTCCTTCGTAGATCGGGACTTTCATCTTTCCAGGGTCTGGGATTCTTGTACTAGTAATCCGTGCTGTGAACGGGGTGTTCTGCGCTTCCTCAATACACGATCTATCTCTGTACCTTTCTAGTTTGCTTTGTGCATCATGGATGGACAGCTCTTATGTCGGCAGCTGCTCGATCTATATCTGCTCGCATCCTAGCCATCTCGTCTTTCTGGGCTCTGACTCCTGCTCGGCGCTCTTCGTTGATCCGTGCTTGCTCAGCCCAGAGTATGTTCTCCTCTTCTCGGTCAGCTC